>JAOXOE010028748.1:0-15588 GCA_028565055.1 Phoeniculus purpureus
AGTTAGATAATAGGATAAAGGTTGGACTCGATGACCCTGGAGGTCCTTTCCAGCCATGATGATTCTGTGATTCTGTAGTGTGCTTGGTGCATTTACTAGCAGTGTTGGCTTCTATAAGGAAATCACTACAAACGCTTACATCCATTTCTCCTCTCTTCCCATTAATCTGGGAAGTTCTGTAAAATATGATGAAAAATCCCTATTGCTGTCTTGATTCCTCTTGCTTTTAAAATTTTCTATTTTAAGAGTTTGCTTGTGCTTGTAGAGATCAGCCATGTTTAACAGGTTTTGTTAACTTTATTTTGGAGCAGCTTTCTGGAAGTGACTCAAAAAGTAGTAAAAGTCTTGGTCCAGGATTTTCTGAGCTGACTTTAGAGATGTACCTAGCTGCAGCATCTGTCTTAGGTTTGAAATCTCTATGTAGGTCAGGCAATTACTGCATCTGAAAGCAAAATCCCAATTGCCAGACTCCTCTGTTGAAAGTGTTCTGCTGACGGACAGAGAAATAAAAAATCCTGCTTTGGGGCATTTCCTGTATCTTTTTGAATTCTTGTAAGAGCTGGGGTCATACAACACAGTTTGGCTGTCGGTGCACCTTTTCCCTACTTCATTAATGACAGTTCCTGGGTCCTGGTAGGATGTTGCCAACCTGAGATACAACAGAACTTGTGCTGTTAGACATAGAAATGTCTCTGGTATAGACATACCTTTTGTGGCAAATTGTAAGAATTTTACTCACCTCCCATGTCGTTCTGCTACCAGTTGCTGTGAAGGCATTCTTTCATGTGAGCTAAGCTTAAAGTTACAGAACTGATGAGATACTCTCTTTATTATTCAACTACATTATATGTATGGCTACTTTTTCCCAGTTCATTGCCTAAAAGTGCCTTGATGTAAGCTTTGGGACCGTTATGGCAAAGCACTCAATACAAAAGGAGAGATTCATGGAGCATCTGGGAAAGTGAAAGCCAACTATAATTCTTATGGAATGTATAATCATGCCCTGCCTACCTCCTCAACACCTGATGAAAGGAAACCTTCTGTAGCAGAAGGAAGCAGAAGAATTTAGGTCCTTGTGTATCTCCTGTACTGTGACAATTTCAGGGTTGAATGGATGTGGAGAAACAAGTAGCCTCAGGGGACACAATTTTTCAAAAGATCATGAAGTAGTATTTCCATAACAGTAAAAGAGCTTTCATTTGAATGGTAGTTCAAGTTAAGTAGGAATTGCTCCAATTCCAAGTAGGAATTGCTTTTTCCTGGTTTATCTCATATGTGTGTGTGTACATGGGATATATAGATCTTCATGCCAAACCCTCAAAGGTGCCTTTTAAAAATACTTTTTCCAGTTCAAAGCGAAGCAATGAGTAATCCTTAATACAGATGAATCAAGAGCTATCTTAGCTATGAAATTCACTTGAAGCTCACCAATCTTTGCCCCTGTGTGAAGCCCTGGTCCAGTTGCTTGCTAATCCTCTGCAGCAGGATAGGGGGGAGAATCAGAAGAGCAAAAGCAAGAGGGAGAGGGAAATTCCTTGTGGTTCACTTATTCAGTGAAGAGTGCAAGGGCAGCAATCCCTGGCACCAGCAGAGTGATGCCAGCTTGTCCTTAAGCAATGCCTACTTTGCAGAGACTTTGGAGAAGAAATCCAGTAAGAATTTCTAAACACATTTGTTACACTATGGAACCTACTGCTTAGAGTCAAACTAGGCTGGTTAGTGGCTACTTCTCAAGTGTCTTTTTCTATTGCAGATTTATCTGAGGCAGCAAGATAAAACGGCGAGTATTAATCAAAGCGTCCGCATCGCCAAGATGTCTCTCATTGACCTGGCAGGATCTGAACGTGCCAGCGCAACGAGTGCCAAGGGGGCTCGTTTCAGAGAAGGAACAAATATTAACCGCTCCCTACTAGCTCTTGGGAATGTCATCAATGCCTTGGCAGACCCAAAGGTGCGTGCTGCTTTCCCATGAAGTATTCATCTGCCGGTGTTCTGGGAACATTTTTAACAATGTTAAGATATCATTGTTGATGCCACCTCATTTTCCTTTAAGGTTTTCCTATCTCTGTGGTAGCTGACAGACAGCCCTAAAGGAAAAGAGTTCTTTAAAATAGTGTGTATCTACAAAAGGACAGCATCAAAGATGAATGTACCTGCTTTGCTTACCTACCTTTATCAAAATCAAGCATATATAGGAAAGCCTGCATGAAAGTAGCCTTACAAGGACAAAGATTTTTCCAGCGGTCTATGGCCTTTAATCCTAAGGAAAGAAATCTTTTATAGGAAAAGAAACTCTTATAAGAGAAAACACCTCCCCAAAGTTAATTTTGTGCTCCTGTATATTCACACATCTATCCTTGTGTCCCTGGGTTTCTCCCACTCACAATACTGAATTGGTCTCTAAATGTGTCTTATGTTCAACAGAAGTGATGGGGGACAGTTGTCTGGTAGAATGAGAGAACCTGAAACTTCAGTCAGGTGTAGCTGGAGGCAACAGACTTCTGTTGTCCTAGCCAGCTAGCAACTTCCTCCTTCAAGTATGCCAGGAAAAAGTGATGAGAGCTTTTGTTTTCCTTCCTGGTGCCACACATTCCCATCACTATCTCGTTAGAGTGGGAGGCTGAATTTAAGATTGTACCAAGGCCATAAGGAAGAGCCTTCATGTTGACTGACTTTGTGTGGAGTTGTGGTCCTGGCGACCTAACTTTGTAGCGTGAGATAAAGGTTCTTCAGATGCGATTTGAAGAAAACCTTCACAAAACAGGCTTTGAATTGTCAACAAAGGTTTCAGGATTTCAATCCTTAGACATATTTAAAACTCAGCTGAGCCATAGTTCTTGGCACCTCATGCTAGCTGACCCTGCTTGGAGCAGAGGGATTGGACCAGATGATTCTTGAGCAGTCCTTCTCAACCTTGATTATTCTGTCAACTGAAGGTAGTTCAGTCCAGCCTGCTTGTTCTATTAGTTGCTCAATTAAAAACAAAAACCTAGTGGTTGTCTATCCAGGTATTAGAAATAACCTGGTTAACATGTGTTATAAAGGAACAAAACAGTTCCCAGAGATTTAAAACAGCCTCAGATGTGTATGTAACTCCTTTGATACAAGTAATTTTTCTCAGAAAGTCTCAAGGCTGTTTGTTCTGTTTTGTGGCATTTGAAATTCTGAGCAGACTTTTAGGCAGGTGGGAAGTGCAGTTGATTAATCAACGTTAAAAATGCATCTAACTTCCTTTTATAGACCAAGAAACAGCACATTCCTTATCGAAACAGTAAGCTAACTCGTTTATTGAAAGATTCTCTTGGAGGAAATTGCCGCACCATAATGATAGCTGCAGTTAGTCCATCTTCCCTGTTCTACGATGACACATATAATACTCTCAAGTATGCCAACCGAGCAAAGGACATCAGGTCTTCTGTGAGTATGCTGGCAACTGCTGATCTTTTTGTCAATGTGTAATAATGCAGTAGTAAGAGGAGATTTATGTGTCTTTAAAAAGGAGGTCTTTTGTCTCAGCAATATAGTACTACTACTTTGTTGCAGTCAACTCCTTCTCATCTGAGTGGTAGAAACAAAGTGCATACTAGTTTTGGCTGAAGAGCAACACAGCTTCATTAATGAGGTTGTGCTGCTTGTCTGAAAGAATTTAGTTTGTAGTTTGTGAGCATCAAACTTAGAAACACTACACAGCTGGTAGAAGTCACAGCCAGCTTCAGTATGTTACTCTCTGAGCTGTAAAGGGTATTAAATGTCTGAGCAATTGTACAAGAGCCAGCCCAGGTTTGTTACAGGTAGAATTCAGTAGAGCTAAGATGATATTGATATTGGTAAATGGAAAGCTACTTGGGGTGTCCTGTCTTCTGCTCATTATATTCTGAAGATTTTTTTCATAATCCTGTGTATTGCAGCTCTTAATTTCTTGAATGTGTGGGGTTTTCATTTGTTGCACCCTTAAACACTTTTAATGACAAAACGCACGAGAGAAACATAAAACAGGAAAACTAGTCTGAATAAATGTAGAATGTGTTAGCATGTGTAAGTGTAGTTACTGTGATTGTACCCTGGAGGGGAAATGGCATAACCATAGCTGTGCAACAGGCTGCAAAAGCTGAGAATGGTGGCTTTGTGGTGCAAGTTGGGAATTGTGTTCATACCTTTCCTCATTGCACAGTGGAAGTGAGATGAGTTATGTAGCACCTAGGTATTTATGCAGGAAAACATGAAGGAGCCACCTTACATTTTAACTTGTTTCTGTTCTTTAACAGCTGAAGAGCAATGTTGTTAGTCTGGACAGTCATATAAGCCAATATGTTAAAATCTGCGATGAGCAAAAGAAAGAGGTATGTAAAACATCTGTTGAATAACAAAAAAAAATGTTTGAGCCTATAATCTTGTCCTAATTCTCCTACATAGTGCTTTAAACTAAAAAGGATGCTTTCCCTTCTGAAAGGAATTACTACCTACTGCTGTTTGTAAAGCTTTTCAAGATACAAGCACAGAGTGGTGGGCTTAAAAAAATTTATAAAACCCCAAACTATATTCCAACTAAAACATACTTTTCATTTTTTTTAGATACTGATGTTGAAAGAGAAACTGAGAGAATATGAAGAAAAGGAAGCAAACATTCTTGAAAATCAGAACCCTGCAGTACTTGCAAACAACCAGCAAGTGGAAATAGAAAGGTAAAATCATCTCGTTATGGTCTTCAGAACAGCAGTTTGTATAACTCGTAAAAGCATTGTTGTGTATTTAACACTGCTGTCTTTGGCCTAGACGTACCTTTGTATAACTTAGAGGTTCCTGATAGTTCTGTTTATGAGACAGTCTTAATTGGAGAAGGATAGAAGTCCAACTCGTAGGATTTTTTTAATATAAGGCAGAGACTGTTAATAACAGAAAGGAGACAGTAGGGAGCATATGACTGCAATCTCTCAGCAAAGCTGCCTAATGGGTCATGAGTTGACTTGCTCCACGTTCATTTACAAGCTTTGAAGGTACTCTGCAATCTTTCCATTTGGGACAGGGTAGAAAGCCTTATCCACAGATGTTTCAGGCCAACTCTCTGGGTAGTTCACTGTTACCTGGAATATTCACTGATTTCATCACTTGCTACTACAAACCTAAAGATCATTCCTGCTCCCTCCATCTAAAGTTTGGAGTTGGTTTGCCAACCATTCTTGAGCCTGTTTAGGTAGGCAGTAGACACTGGTTTTTCAAATACCACAGAGAAGTTCATGAGCTCTGACACCTCATAGTGGAGAGTGTTCATATCCTGGATCCTACAGGATCTCTTTTGTCATTCCTAAGTGAAGGAGAGAATAAGAAATAGAAGTTTACTTGCTGAAAGATTGAAGCCAGCTCAAGGCAGGAGCTTTGCAAAGCCTGTAAAGGCTTCTATCCTTCTGCAAAGGCATCTGTCCTTCTGTAAAGGCTTCTTCAAAGGCTGCTGTGTTTGGGACACTGATTTACTGGTAACAGTTCCTGTATGTGGAATCAGAAACTGCAGCTTCTCTCAAAACCCTGCAGCCCAGGGTTTTATTGTGAGAGAAATGGCAGAGGGGAGAGGATTCACCCTAATTTCTTATTGCTGTGCTTCCCAGGCAGCTGGGAGGAATAATGTTTTTATGGATACTATGGAGGAAAAAATTCTTCAACCAGTTGTATAGTAGATATCATCCACACAACCTGCACTACTATGCTAACAGTGTAGGGTAAGAAATCTGATGCCCTGCAGCGGATTACTGTGGTACTTAAAGAAGTATTTCTAAAGTCACTGTTTTTAGCACACGTTTTTACCTTCTCTGGACACTTTTACCTAAAACTGTAAAGAAAATACTTCTGTTAATCCTGTTCCTAAAATGAAAGTAATAAAACACTCAACTCTCGGAGTTACTCAGACTTCAGACTATTAAATTCATCTGCTACTTCTGAAATACACAGGCAAGAGGTCAATGATGTGGCAAGAATGTCACTTTGACTAGCTCTCTAGATGAACCAATGTGTTGTGTTACAGCATTTTCATCAGTCTCAGACATTGCATGTTTATAGCATGTTTGCATGGTCACTTATGCGTCTCTTTATATTATGTAAAGTGCTGCCAAGTCAGTAGGATGTTATTAAATGCCCAGTGTACCAGTCATTTCTGAGATAAGCAGTCTTGTTTGGACTGCTCTGTATTGCATTTTCAGTATTCAGGAATGAAAAGTACCAGCACTGGTATGGTCAGTGCAACATGGTAATGTTTCCTGGCTAGGGCCTTATCCTAGTCATTCTGTTTGCACTGCAGAGTAAGGATAAGCAGATTTTGAGGGCATTTAAACATGGGTCTCCTCAGAGTGACTCTTAAGTACTTTCTGTCACTAATGTGCTTTTCGCCCCTTCTTATCCTCCTATGTGTTAAAACATGGTGTGTGTTCTGATTCTTGTCATCTCTTGGTGATTAGAACGGTACAATAGAAAATCAAAACAAGCAGCTGAAGATACTTTTGTGGTTTTTTTCCTTTTATGAGATAGCAGGTTTCTTGAAGGAGACCTTTTGTGTCTATAGCAACAGAAGTTTTATCTGTTCAATAGATTGGTATAAGTAGAGACCACAAGTATTTAATACCTCTTGCAGGTAGGGATAAGACTTCTGTGAGGAAGTTCCCGATGTCTTTCCTTTAAATCCCCATGTCATCTGTGTAAATAGAACAAAGTTGATGTCTTTCAATAAACCCTTCAAAACTTAACATCCTGTTTCCTGTTCAAACAGATAAAACCTTTACTGATATACTGACCCTTCTAATGCTCTTCCATGGCAGGTTTCACTTTTCTTTTAATTTTCTGAACATTTTATTAACTTGGACTTGAAACTTCCTCTGGTAAAGGAGATGGTCATTCAAAAAGTTTTCAGTAAGTAATGGATTCTTATCCTATGGTTTCAATAGATACAAAGCAATCCTTAAAAATGTGTTCTCCAACCGTGAAAAAATCCGACAAGAGTGCCTCAAGCTGGAGCTGCAGCTGAAGGAAAATGCCCTGAAGACACATTACCACAAGCAATGTCATGAGCAAGTTCAGCTCATGTGCTCTGAAGAAAGAATAGAAAAGGTGAGTCTTCTGTAATGCAATACAAGGTGTCATCTCATTGTTTATACTAAGTGTTCATTTTGCTTACCAAATTATAGATTTGTTAATGCTTAAATACTGAATTAAAATGAGATGTGCTGTCACTTGGACAACATTTTCTGACATGAATGCAGACAGTGCAATAGTAATAACAGCTGTGCTGCTCTTTCCACACTGCACAGAAAACTATCGATGTGCTTATTGCTGCTAATCTCAGCTTTTCATCTTCGGAATCATAGAACGCTTTGGGTTGGAAAATGCTCATCTAGTTCAACCCTCCTGCAGTGAGCAGGGTCATCTTCAACTAGAGCAGGTTGCTCAGAGCCCTGTCCAACTGGACCTGGAGTGTTTTCAGGGGTGGTACATCTACCACCCCTCAGGGCAACTTGTACTTGTGCTTCATTCACTACCCTCATAGTAAAAAGTTACTCTAGTTTGAATCTTCCCCCTTGCAGTTTAAAAAGGTCACACCTTGTCCTGTTGCAGCAGGCCTTGCTAAAATGGCTGTGCCTATATTTTTTTATGGGCCCCTTTAAGTGCTGGAAGGTCAGGATAAGGTCTCCCTAGAGCCTTCTTCAGGCTGAACAACCCCAACTCTCTCTGACTATCCACACAGCAGAGGTTATTAATATCTCTGATCATTTTTGTGGCTGCCTTCTGTCCTCATTTAGGCTTCAATGTCATAGCTAAGACCTGACCAGACTTTAGAGGCTCTTAGATGCTCGTGTCCAAACCCAAAGCCTGTTACAGCCTGCATGGTACAGCCACTCCAGCTGTTGCTAAGCTGAGTAATCAATTTATTTCCTAAGGAAAAACATGGCCCTTGTGCTAAACAAGACAAATCCTTATCAGTGTTTTGTTGTCCCCAGGAAGATGTTTGCTGTGGAAGGATAGTGATGTGAACAGAAATAACTACTTTCCAGTGTCTTGAATGTTGAGAACTAGCTGGCTTAGCATGAGCCCTTGCTGTTGTGCAGCATTAAATAATCATGGCTTTCTAGAAGATGTAAGGTACAAGTAAGCATGGCAGCTTAAAGGCATGTTTTATATAGATAGGAAGTTGAGGGTGGGGCTGGTATTGCTTAGTCACAGTAACAATCTGTATTTGGCCAAAGCTGGTAGTTTACCATATGACTATTTTTTTCCCCAATGATTCAAATGAAATTTGGTCCTTAGATAAATGTCAAAGCAAAAATATATCACTTGCTTGGACTTGTCATTAATGAAGAGATTTCAAGTGACTAATGTGTTCTAGAATTCTCTCTCAGCCATAGAAACTCCAGAGTAGTATTTTTGGTCTGTGCCATACTCTGAAGTGCTGTGTCTGTGCTTATAATGAGGAGTTCTGCATTCATACACTGCGTCACACAGATGTGTTTTAGGAGCTGATTTAACTTTTATGTTGAGCGTTTGCAGCCCTGTCCTCATATACTAGTTTTGTTCTTGGTGAACTTTATCAAAATGTTCTTCTAAGAGTCAAGTGTCTGCGACCTATAAGTGTAGTGCCTTATTGATTAGCAAGACTAAGTCACTGGAAGGGTAAAACTAAATGTCCTTTGACTACTTTGGAACTAATTGGATTTCAATCTGGAATCAGTCCTGTGATTACCAAATACTGCTGCTCAAACTTCCCTTGTGCTGTGTAACGCTTCTCCATTTCCTTGTATTTTTACACATTAGTAATTTTCTGTCTGTAAAATACACTGTTGGGCCACAGAGGACTTAGTATTTTAAATACTGGTGTATTTTTTTATGAAACGTTCTAACTTTCAAGTATTTTCTCATGTTAAGCTTAATTGTCTGCTCAGTAACTAGATATAACAATTTCAGGTAGGTTTAAGAGAAAGCAAATGATATCTACTCTTCAGCAACCCCAGTTTTCACACTGGAATTTGAAACAATAGTTTAAGAATGGACAGGACCTGGGGATGACTTGAGGATACTTTACTCTCTATCTCTGCAAATGCTTTTCATTGCATAAAATTGTGACAATTTATCTTGTGAAACTCAGTCCATCTTGGACTACCTAAATTTCCATTTTCTTCGTGACTGCCTGTTTCCAATGTTTTTGGAACTTGGATGCTGCCTCTTCTAGGTAGAAGGACCATTAGTGCTTGTTCCTCTACTGTCCTATCTGCTTTTCTGCATCTGTGGCGCTTCCCTGTTGCATGTTGTGTATCACTACAGCAGCAGTAGCCAGAAATCCTTTGTGCCAATAGAACACAGAGCATTCCTGTCTGTATGGAAACAAGAAGAGTTAGGATGTGCCATTGTGTAGAGTTACTGTTAACTCCTTGCTGATCCTGAAGAATCTTGCTCAGCTTTGATCGACATTATCACGAAGTTTTCTGCATTGTTGATGGAATCTGTTTAACACTTTATTTTTCAAGATCTGGCAGGAAACCTCTGGTACTTCAATATACTTCTTTAAAGCCTATCAAAGTACTCTGCCCAGTTCTGATTGTCACTTAAACGTTATAAATGTTACTCTCGCTGTCTGGAAAGGAGCATGTTCTGGAAAGCAGTCAGCGAAACACTGAAAATGGGATATACTTACTGCAGTCCATGTTGCATTTGGAAATGCTAGGTGAATGTGTCCCAATTATTCAGCTTGGAGAGGGTCTATTTCTTTATTTCATATGACTTTTACTTTCTGGTTTCACAACAGTGGAACAGCCTTGCTTACCTGTATTCCAGGTCTTGTGCACAGCTAGCATGCAAAACTGATTTCTTCTGTTGTAGCATGACAACATAACACAGCCTTTTCTAGGACCTACAGGATGGGTTCTTCAATTGGTGGAATACTGCTGATACTACTTTGATCTGGTACCTCCCTTATAAAATGTTGTTACAGAACTAACTTGACCAGCTATTCTAAATATGTAGCTTTGTTTTTTCTCTTACGCAGAGTGTTTTGTTTCTCTCTGGTTTTCCTCATAAGAAAGGTCTCTGATGTTGCGGAGTTTGTGGATAGAGGGCTTTCCTTTAGCAAAATACTTTGGTTTAGTGGCCTTTTTTAGGACATAATGTGCTACAAAATCAAAGCAGCTAAGACTTCATCATAGTTATTGACACACAGAAATGATGATGTTGTATCTAGAAGTGTGTGGCATGTGCACATGTGGTGTTTCCCTTTTCACCTTAAATTCATTTATGGCTTAATCAAAAAAGGTGTCAAATCCTATGTGATGTTCCTTAAAGGAATAATCACGGCAGCCTGCTGTATAGGGACTTGTGGAGAAATATTGAAACACTTTCAGAAGTCTAATTCATTAATGCCCAGAAGACACTCTTCTACCAGTTCTGTGTTTTGACCATTTTAATAAATGTTCATGTACTTAATTTGACAGTTTTCGCCCTTAAATGCTGATTTTCTGGGGTTTTTTTCTTTTAGGCCACTTGCAAACGGGACCAAAGGCTTGCGATGCTTAGAACCCACTGTGTACACCTGCAGAAGAAGAAAGAAGAGGAGGTTGACCGTTTAGAGGAAAATACCCAATGGCTGCATCGTGTTGAAAATGAAATGCGACTCCTGGGTCAGGATGGGAGCATGCCAAAGGTAAACTGTCTTTTACTTCAGGGGGACACTGCATGCAATGTAAGCAAAAGCTGACTATAGTTCAGTTGTTTGCCTCTGCCTTGCATCTACTCATGTCTTCTGCCACCCTTTCAGAGTGGTTTCAAATTCAAGCATTTAGCCATTTCTGTTCTTCTACCCTATTTGTGCAAGTATTCCACCTTCATGAAAGTATATGCTGGCATACGAAACCAAATGCTACAGGGAAATGAGTATGGCTGCCAGTGTCGATCCTGCTCCTAGCTGTACTCTTCTATTTCTGCTTCTGCAGTAGCTCCTTATGCCTCGTTCAGGTCCTGCTGGTCACATTCTATGAAGCAGTATTTGTGTGTGTAAATAAAAATCAAAGTACTTATTCTACTGTTTCTACCACAAAACTTTTTTGTAATAATATAGATCCATTCTATCTTTAGTTGTCAATCAATAATGAATTAACATTAATCTTGGTTAAAATATTAGTTTCTTGCTATCAGTTTGATATGCAATTGTTTAGTTTTTGTTTTTTAATTCTTGCCAATTTCCCAAGGAACTCTGTAAAGATCTGCAGTGTTGCCATTTAAACCTTGAAGTTAAGGACCTGAAAACTCAGATCGAGCACATGTTATCTCTGGTGTCCCTTCAGGATCAGCATTATAAGCAAACAGAAAAGTAAGTGTGGGTTCATAGCAGGTCTGGTAATATTTCTATTCTGACACTTGTGACTTCAGAAGACAAACCTAAAGAATTTAGCATTAGGTGAAACAGAAGCAAGAGTTTTCTTAAGCTTTTTCTAGGTTAGAGTTGTCTTCTTAAGCAAAAGGATATGTAAAATAATAACCATTGTAGTTTAACAGAAATTATGGGAGCACTGTGCTGTGTCTATTTCTATTTAATTTCCTTATTTGTGTAGGTTCTGTAAACTCTTTAGTAGATCAAGGTGTCTTGTTCTGTGTTGAACAACAGTATTGAAGTGTTTGTCTTCTTTTAAATGTTTTGCATTCTAGGCATTAACTTACATGTATTAGAAACTGTTAATCAACTTTTATATAGATATTCCACTTCTATATATAGCTAGTCAGACTGAAAAGAGCTGAGCTTGTAGGGAAGCATCACCTCTTTTGCTGTTACCAGTCTCATGAAAATATTTAAGACTAGTGTATAAGGTGCAACTTAAGGAATGTGAAGTAATTGCAAATCTGTTCAGTAAATAAGTATGTTGTACTTTAATTTTGGAATTACTGAATATTTAATGCAACAGTTACGCTTCCTCTGGAGAAAAGGCTGTTCTCAACAGCATTTCGAAAACTGATACATAAACCTACAAAACTGAAAGCAAAATTTGTAGAGCTATATTGTTCTTTATAGGCAGATATATGCTTTTCTTTAAAGATCCTAGGATCTTGGAAGCTTTCTAATAAAGCCTAATGCATATCTACCTGAGATGTGCTTGGTTTAAACCCAATTATTTGTTTTGTACTCTTATTCATTTATCTGTTACTTAATTTTAAAAGTCAGAACTCAGTGAAGATCTACTGACTGTATTTCTGTTGCGGTTGGAGGACTGAAGTTCTTGGACACTGAAGGTGGGGGGGAAACATGCACTTAGTAAATCCTCCCTTTTCAAAGGGGAAAAACCACACCACTTAGTTGTGACTGTTCTTCCAATGTCAAGGTATTCCCCCAAACTAAATAACACAGCACAACTTGGGAAGTAGGGGTGGAGGGGCAAAAAATCCCTTTTGTGTTCCCCCCAACTAGTGGTAGACCTAGTAAGGATCAGATTGGTTAATGTTTAGTCATGTTTGTCTTGCCTCCTGTTGCTTTACAGACTCCTGAATGCTTTGATTCCAGTTCTTCGCAAGCAATACCTGACTTTGAAGGAGGCTGGATTGGCAAATAATGTAACTGAGACTGAATTTGAGGAGGTTGAGCAGCTGATTCAAAGACAAAAATCAGTAGTTTGGGCTGACCAGACTGGAAAAAAGGAAATTCAAAGCAATGAACTAGAGTTGTCAGCTGTCTTTACATTCCCACAGCTCTTGACCAGACCAAACACACCTTGCCGTAAGTATATAATGTTGTTCTCTGTTGAAAGTTCAAAATGTCTCCTAAAGCTGTGTGTCATCTATAAACAGTGGACGCACACTTCTACAGATTTTGAAGTGGAATGTAAAACTGAGGCTCAGACCCATTTTATGTAGATTATCCCATGTTAATTATTTAGAATGGTATGTAAGATTGCTTTTCCAATGGCTAGACATACTGCCAACAGGCAAGTTCTCTTTGTTTTGGCATACCTTGTGTATCAACATTTCTAGATCCTAAGAGTTAATAATTTCATTTGAGTAGTTCATGTTCTATTCTTAGAATCTGTGTCAATGGCTATTATAAGTGTTAGTGATTCAAAATGTTAAGCAGCTGCTGCAGTATTGTGCAGGTTCAAGTAACAGCCATGAGGGGGTTGAGTTGAATTACAGGTTAACTCTGAAGCAATTTAGTAGTTTTATTTTAACAAGACTCAAAGGATCACCAGTTTTATCATGGAACTGTCTGCTTTGCTGTATTCTCATGGCCCCTTTTTTCCTCAACTCTGTGTAGTTGGATTTTCTTCAATAGCTGTAAAGTGACTTGCCCTGGTGTGCAGCCTGGGTAAAAACAGGTCAATGTTTCTGTGGCCATTGATCATTCCAAGTAGTTCATGTCCAGTATGTTACAGTCTGTAAAGGTCAGACTGTGTCAAGGCTGGAGGTTTTGGGAGGAGTGATGTTGAGTTGGAATTTAGTTTGAGTTGTGGTGGTTTGGACTGGTACAGAGCTCCACTCTTTTCAGAGAGAGGGGGAAAAACGTGGCAAACTTGTGTGGTCACACTTCCCAATGTGTCCGTCAGGGATTCAACAGGGCTCAAAGAAGCTGCTGGGCTGACAGTTTCTCCTTACAGTGCTGGTGAAGGCCATAGACCTCAGCGGGTTGCAGCACTTTCCCACTCTGCTCCATTCTCATTTCCCATGTAGAAAGAAATTGGATGTGATCTTGGATTGCTTTTGGGAAGTCAGGGTACTGATAAGTACCTGCATCCTGTAGCACTAAATTTGTTTGGAACCACAATGCTACTGTCATATCACATTCTGCAAAGCTTTAGGAAAGACTAAATAGTGAATTTATTTTTCATTTTATTTTATCTTTTTTACACAGAAAAACTATTAAGATTTTTTCTAGTCTAGCAAAGCACATTAGTGAAGAATTCAGAGGTGGGGGTAGTTTCCTGTCGTCTCTGAAATCAGCTACTACCATTTTAATTTCAGTGTTCAAACATGGAATCTTAGGTGATAGCAGTTGTAAGGACAATCGCCCTAGTCTTAAATGCATTTTTATCAAAGGAAATAATCTGCTCAGCAGGGCTTTATTTTTAGAGCAAAATAAATACCATGAAATAGCTCTTCAGTGTTTTGGTTTTTTTAGAACCCACATTTAAAATGTTGAACTATTAGCTGCTACTATATTGTGGAAATCCACTTTTTTTTCCTCTGCAGAATGTACACAACAAAGTGAGAACATATCAAATACATCAGCATGGGAAGAGATGTGATATAAGAGCAGCATCCCAATCAGAAATAGGAAGGATGCAGTAGTTTCTTTTTTCCTTTAAAGAGGAAATAAATTATTCAAGAATCAAACTCCTTCGCCTAAAGTCATTCCAGAAGTAGCTTGGCAAGTGTGAGCAAGAGCTGACCTAGGAACATGGTGAACAAATAAAAAGTAACCCTTTTATGTGTCCTTTCACACCTCTGGTACACTGATACTTTATTATTTAATGTTTATTCAAGATATCAGGAAGGAAATAGTGTTTTGCACAAAGATGGGGAAACCTCCCAACCAAAAAAGCATTAACCACGTGCTATACTAGGCTGCTTCTTCCTGTTATTCCCATTTCCCATACAACTTAATTGCATGAACTTAAGATTCTCAGCAAGAAAGACCAGTGCAGGTTGTTGCTTGTTATTTGCTGCTTATTTTTCATTTCATAAGATGAGAGAAGCATATTTTGTTTAATATTCCATTTAATACAAACATCTGTCACCTTGTGTTAGTGTCTCAGAGGGGTTTTTCTAAATCTGAGGGGAGAGGGTAGAAAAGTAAATGGGTGTCAATCTAGTATTCCTGTCATAGGAAACACCAGTCTAGAGTCCCTTAGAGGAGGGAAGTGTACTGGGTCTGCTGGCAACAACAGTGATAACTTGCTTTTGAAGCTTTGCTAATATGTATTTGAAAGAATGTTTCTGTGAGAGAAAACCCCCTCAGCAAAAACGAGATGCTATGAAGAAAACTGAAATTCCTTTTCAGAATCAGCTTATGGAGTTAATTGTATTTAGTTTGTTAAACTCAAAAGTATCTGAGGATGGATGTGGCATTCTTGAGCTATCCATGTTTGGAAATAGCATATTCAAGCTAGTGTTCAGCCAGTATATGTTTAAAATAGTCAGGATGCAGATAAACATCTGTACTTAAACTGCAAAGTCCCACACATCCTAAGTCATGAGGCTCTGATCATTGCAGAAACTTTAGTGACGCTGTAACCTTTTGCTGGCAGTTTCTTCTCCCTTGGAAAGTGTCTCCTATGTATTAAATAATACAAAGTCTTAATGAGAGAGGAAGAGATTGAGATGATAATATCTGGCCTTTGATTCAGCATGGTCAAGTGATCATCTGAGACAGTCAATTCCTGTGCTTAGAACCTCCAAGTAAGTTAATTAAAGCTCCTAAGCTTTACGGAAACGTATTTTGGAGTTCACTACAGGAATAGACCTCAGCATCCTTGCCGCCAAACTGAGGTGGTGTGGTCTGGATAAGTGGGTAGTGAGGTGGATCATGAACTGGCTGCAGGACAGAAGCCAGAGAGTAGTGGTCAATGGGACAGAGTCTAGTTG
>JAOXOE010028749.1:0-15586 GCA_028565055.1 Phoeniculus purpureus
GTGCTTCTCCCCAGTGAGGGTGACGGAGCACTGGAACAGGCTGCCCAGGGGGCTTGTGGAGTCTCCTTCTCTGGAAACGTTTAAAACCCACCGGGACGTGTCACTGTGCGACTTGGTCTAAGTGACCTTGCTCTTGCAGGGGGATTGGACTAGATGGTCTTTCGAGGTCCCTTCCGGTCCCTAATGTTCTGTGATTCTGTGTGATTATTAAATCACTTTTACTTGTTAGAATTTGTTCACATTGTCCTATTTTAACAGTGTGCTCTAGCAACTTACTAATATAAAGCAAGTCATGTTAGTAGCACAAAAAAGGTATATGAAGGAAGAACTTAAGCAAAGGAAGACCCTCTACCTTGACAAATATGATTCACTTCAGGTTAGGAATCAGGATGCCTTGCTGACGACACTGACAATATCGATGTCTGACTCCAAATGTATTCAACTGCTAGCTAACACATCTTGTAAGCTCTTCTTAGATCTCTGTGGTTGTTACTACTGTTTTTTATTAGTGTTGCAAAATTCTTTCATCAGCTCAAATGTGTTTTGCTAGGTACAATAAAAATACCCAGTAAAGTGCGTCCCTGCTCCAACAACTTCACATTAGTAACAGACTCTACAGCTATGGGATTGGCTTCTGAAATGCACAGGAAGCCTTTCAAATGAAACAATCTTTTCAGACACACTCATCCAGATGTAAACCACATATAGCTGTCAGAAGCTGCTGAATGGAAACCCTACAGTAGTGGCCTTGGAAAGCTGCGAATGTCACGCGAAAGTGACCCTAGATTTTATTGATGTTAGCCTGTCTATCAGAGAGCTCTAACAATGGAGCAGCGGTAACATTTGCTTGAAACGCTCCTGCTGAGCCCTCTTGACTAACTGAAGCAACTCATTTTTTGCCCAACTGGATATAAGCAAAAATAGCTTTGAGGGATAAAGGACACAGAGCCAAACACTTTTGCGCTACCATCCTCATAAACAGCCATCCCTGTGAGGAACTAAGATGAGCCCTGTCTACTCTGTTGTTACAAACGAAATCCCAAACAGAAGAAAGACTTCAGGCAGCGCATGGACTGGATTGGCAGAGCAGACTGGGAAATATTGCTGCTTATCACAGCTCATACAATAATGCAAGGGGATATGGAAACTGCACCTGTTTGACTCTTTAATGTAAATTAATTCCTTTTACTCGTCAAAACGCTATCAGAACCCCAGTAGAAAGAACAGACTATTCTCTCAAAAGTAAACAAAGAAACAAGACAGCTTTGATTTGAAATGAAAACAAACAGCTCAAATAGATAGGCTTTTATTATTTTAGAGACCCTGGCATTCTTGTGGAACTGTTCATGAATTAATCATTGAAAAACTTAAACTCAGATAAATCATGCATTTTCCAATGTCAGTGTTCTCTAAAGAGTCTTGCAAATGGTTATTAAATCAGAATTCTTTAAACAGCCTGCATCAGGAATCTCTCTCCCACACAGTTAACCAAAAGAAATGTGGGACATTAAGGCCCCTGTAATCTTGAAAACCCAGAGCAGACACTAGCAGCGTGTCACCATGTATTAACAGTACTAAAATCTGCTAGTGAAACTACTATGCATACAGTAAACAGCAGGAGTTTCGGAATGCCATGCAGCTTTTAAATTATTAGCACTAATTAGCCAAATCAAAAAGAGATCAGGAAACACAACAGAAGTGAAGACAACTCTACCTGTATCGCTGTGTCAAAATTACCTTTCCAAACAACCAATTAGTAAAGACGACCTTTCAGCCCAATAAGCCCTACGTGAAGTGGGACGGCTTCATTACAGTGGCTCCCTAATTAAAATGTAAAGGCTGCTGATTGTTGCATAATTAAACAACATGTCATGTGGTTTCATCTGGCAATTGCAAGCAGCTAGGCCTAGAATCATTAATGACTAAGACGTTGTCTAAATGAGTCCAGAGACTGTAGAAGTACGTTCTGTCAGAACGGAGAACATCCTATGGTCATTATGGAGATAATATCCTCCAAAGGGACCGTTATGTTCAAAATGTTGAAGTTCTTTCTCTCAAAATGACTTTGACTTTTTTATATCCAGTTTTCTTACTAATTAGCCCAAAAGAAAAAGGCTAGCAGGGCTAATTAACTTCCAGCTACTGTAATCTAAATATGAAACTTGCAGAACCCAAGATTTTCCCTGTGGATATTCTTAAAGTTTTTCATAAGTTAAAGCTCTGCTATTGAGAAATTATTTGTTAGGTAACCTTATGTCTTGACTGAGAATCCCTTATGTGACTTCTCCTGTTATGGAATGCCTGAGGAGCAAAACCATTTGCAGCAATAGTGCCGTGTGCTCCCCGTATGGCAGACGGCCCGTTCAGCCGTTGCTGATCACACGCACAAGGACTAAGAACCAAATTGTATATTTACTGGAGAACTCTGGGGGTGGGAATTTTGCGAAGTACTAGTGCCTGTGACAAGAAGAGCGTATACTGTGAAATTATACACACCTCCAGGTCTATAATTTCAGTGTTTTAACAGTGTCGTGGACAAAGATAATGTTGGTTCAAGTTCCTTTGAAAAGCAAAGTAGACAGGACCTTTTGTAAGCAGCCAAAACCAGCATCTGTTCCACATCCCAATCGATGCTCTACAGTCCCTCTTCTGGCATTGCCTGTGTGCACCCTTCACACACACCTTCACCTCAATAGGGAATTCAGGTGCCTTCCTTTGATCACTTTTGATGCTAAAACTCATTCAAGGCCTTCATCATTTGAAAGTAAATAACAGAGGATCTGACTGAACGTGAAAAAGACCCACTTAGCAGAAAAACTAAGAAGTTCCTGGTGCTTGCCAGATGCACAGGTAATAAAGTAGTAAATGAATTTAGAGGAGAAAGAATGAAAAAATGCAGCAACAATAGATAACTGAAGAAAGTGAGTGGAAAATGATGTGAAGCTGAAGGTGACCATTTGATAAATGCAGTGTACATTTTATTTCTCAGCTCACAATATCTGTTTCAAGTCGTCAGCCTCTCACCAAGGCTTGGGAAGCAGAAAAAGAATCAGTTCCAGACCTCTGCTTGAACTTAGCTTTCATTTCTGTCTATGTACAATATGTACATTTCTCTTGTTCCAAAACATTACAGAGACTACAAATGAAGTAAACACCACTAAGAGGAACACTACGAGAGAGAGAGAGAGAGGGAGAAAGCTCTGAAAAAAAAAGCTTCTCTTCATGAACTCTGTAATGGAAAACCACTTGATTTCCTGCATTTTTACTGTTCTCTCTCTTTAAAAGTTCTGTGAGCACACGCAGATTTAAAAATGATCCTGCAAAAATAATCCAACTTCAACCAGTGCAAAGTACGTGAGAAAGACAAGCAATTGGCTGACTACCGGCCTCATACTTCATACAAGCAATTTGACTCAAACAACGCAAACAAGAGTCACTCTCCATTCTAATTAAACGATGCCTTCCCTCTCTGAGGGTTCTATTTCTTGCCATTTAAATGCTGTGTTGTTCTGGAACACACTTAGGATTGTTTTTACTTCCTCTTAATTTCTGATCTAATAATTGCAATCAACGTGCTGCCAACAAATCACCCTCAGTATTTCTTCTGCTCTCTCTAACAAACTAAGTTTTTCTCTGTGCAGATAAAGAACCGTGTTCTTCAGCCTTACGGGCATGTGAGTTTTCAACAGCGTGTGATTACTCTGTGCATCTTCTCTCTGCTAGAAACATAACTCAGAAAATAATTACAGTAGGATATCCAGCCTCTTCTTAACACTAACCTTTGCCCATCTGCATCTACTGGCTCTTTACAAAGGCAGGAATCCCCTTTACAGTAGCTCAGTTAAATAATGCTGCCAACTGAAAAATGGACCACAAGACTTTTAAATACTCTGCTACTCAGAATTAAGTACAGATGCAGTCAGATTTGCCTTTTCTGAAAGAGGAGGTCTATGGAAAAAAGGTCTTGCTGGTTTTCTTGCTCCAGGAAAACAGTAGCCTTCCCATTGATAAAGCATAAGAGGATGACACACCTTTTCATTTCCATAAAAGACAGCGTTCAAAAGGGGGATATATTTGTAGTTGATCCTGTTGATTCAAGAGAATACAGCTACAGTGAGAGCTTGCCTAATTGTTTATGTACTTATAAAGCACAGCTCAGAAAGTTTAATTTGCATTCATGATCCACCATCAGGTCTGGACTTTCCATTTTCCACTTTAAAGTACAGTAAAAAAAGAAGGGCCCTTTTATGAGGAGCTAAGATTATATGGCTCAGTAGGCAACGAACAGAAAACTCTGTAATGGCTTTTCAAGAGCAGACACCGGCTGTCTTGGTTAGCAAAATGATGGCTATCACTGATTAGGGTTAACCCCACTGCGGGGTTTACACAGTATTCAGAAAGCTAATTACACAGCTTTATATCAACTACTCAATGTTTTACATAAAGTGTCAAAGGAGATCCTTACAGCTCTATTAGGATACTAATTTTAGAACTGTAAGATCATAAAATAAGGTTGGCGTCCTCTAAAGAACACAAACATGCATCTTTCATGCGTAATGTCCTGTCCTAAAACAGAACATAGGAACTGTCCACAAATGTGACTAACCTGACAGACCATCCTCCCCATCACTCCTCAGCTTCTCTGTTCCAAGTTTTTTTCCCCATGTTTTCTCATTCATAAATAATGAAGACAAGAATTTGATAAATCCCTGGGATCCCAACTAAGAGTATCAGATGACTGTAGCGTGTTAGCACATATTCTTTGTCCAAACCATCTTCATTATCTACAGATTTTTAGAGAAGCTGCAGAAGGAGCGTAACTGCTCTGGGAGTTCAACAAACCATCAACTGTGCTTCATTTGCAATAGATTCCCTATTATCACTCTCAGAGTCTGACTCCTAAAAAGCCTGACTCCATCCTCAAATTCTTTATATCATTTCTAGAATCAACCAAGGTAACAGCAATTATTTAACACAAAGTTCCAGACCACGGAAATACATTTGCACTTCATTTTAAATCTTAAAGTATGCTCAGACATGGTTTTTTCTTATTTATATTATTCACTTTTTTCAACACAATTTACACTGGAATCCTCCTCTGCTGGGAACAATCAGAGAGCTGGCATCTTGTCAGTGAAACTCTGCCAGACAAGCCTGAAGTTCCCATTTCATGCAACTACTCTTCCAGTTTTGAATGCATCATCACAACACAGCTCATTGGTGTTACGCTACAGATATATCAAAAAAGTAAATGTAAAACCATGGTGAACAGATAAATATGTCCATTTTGTATTTAATGTATTATTTTCAGTAAACCATATGGTTCCTCATGCTTATTCAATCAACGTAGCTGAATGAAGCTTTCCTTCAGCCACCCGCAGCAACTAGATATGCTCACATAAAGTCATAGAACAATTTTGGCTGGAAGATATCTTCAAGATCATTGAGTCCAACCTTTTCCCAGCCCTATCAGCACCACTAACCCCTGTCCTCCTACACAACATCTACCCTTCTCTTAAATATCCCCAAGGATGGTGACAAAACCCCCTCCCCAGGCAGGGTGTTCCAATGCCTGACAACTCTTTCAGGAAAGAAATTCCTCTGGACATCAAACCTGAACCTCCCTGGTGCAGTTTAAGGCCATTTCCCTCTCATCACTCAGCACTAGGGAGATGTGTACTGTATGACACGGGGTACATTTCAGGACACAAACACTGGCCTTTTCTCATTCTATCAAAACCATAGCGGGCCAAATCCACATGTAAATTTAGGCTCTAATACATAACTTTCTAGAGAGCTGAGGTCAAAGCTATAGTGTGTTACGTCCACTTCTTCCCCAAAGTCATTCCTTGGTAAGTTAATACCATAGGACTGCTCTGGCAGAGGGGTTAGACTAGATATCTTTCGAGGTCCCTTCCAATCCCTAATATTCTGTGATTTAGTGAGTGCTAAAACCCTAAGATAGGAAAGAGGCAATGGCATCTATCATTAAAAGCAACTGCAAGAGAATTTCAGCTGCTCCTCAAGGGTGGAGCAACTATAAAAGTTCCATGTTCATATCTCCCCTGTCTCTTTTCAGTCGGATTCCTGATAGCAGTCTTGACTTCTCAGAAGGCTTGGCAAACAAAGCATGTTAGTGCCAACATGACATCCCCAGGCAGTATCACTTTATGGGGTTCTATATCAACAGGGCAGTCAAGAGGAATCAGAAGAAAACTTTCAAATCATTATCCCTTGCAGTGAAGGTTCATAGTCTTGTGCGAAAGTACCTGTTTCAGAACCCAACCCTTCACAAAGGCAGAGAACTCCACATGAAATCATCCTGTCACTGGGGAACTGTTAGCACTGGCAACAAGGCAGAATGTACACAGTAAATTATTGTGCAGATGATTCTATGATAATTTCTCTGCAAAACTAACAATTCTTAAAGCATATTGAATATAAACAGGAGCCAGAGGCAAACTTCCATGAAACAGCACTTCAAGCTTGTTCTGAGAGGTTGTATGTGTTTTGCAAACTTTCCAATAAAAACATTTACCAACAACATTAGGGAGAGAGGACAGAGAAAATCCTTACATTTACAAGGAACACCCTTTTCCCAGTCAGTTTCCTGACCATTCCCACCAACGTAATCCCCTATGATTTTTTTTTTTTAATTCAGATTAGGTATTCAGAAGAGTCGCTGCATTGATGCTATCAGGTGCCTAAATTAAATCTACTAGAAAATTATTTGCAACGTTTCAGGGAATCAGTCAAAGCAGAATTTGGTACTGAATTGCACCTCTTTACAGACAGTGTCCTGAAGCACTTCACAAGGCAGCACCTTACTGACAGCACAAGTAGTACAGGAAAGCGTGGCAGCCAGAGAAGCTCAGATATATTAACAAGAAAAATTTTTATTGAAGAGAATTGTTGCCTAAGATCCAGGGTTTATTTCTGTTCTTTGGCACAAGGAAGACCTGAGACAAGTTTTCATCCAACAAGATAAGGATCTTCACATCCATATAAGCTAACTGGTTTGACTTAGAGACATTATTTCACATCGCCTAACAGAATACTGCACAACAATGTGGCGAGGACAGTAAAAGGATGCACAGATTCTGGAGAAACTGCAATCTACACTGCTTTGCTGACACCGTTATGTCTGCCAGAGTCTGAATAAATAAAGCAAATATGTACCTCTGTTGATGTCATTATAGAATTCCCAGTCCAGACTCAGTTTAATATTCATCAGTCAGTAAAATGCAAAAATGCATACTGACTGGTATTTTTATGTATCTATCCTAGAACCATAGAATTATTAGGGATTGGAAGGGACCTCAAAAGATCATCTAGTCCAATCCCCCTGCCACAGCAGGATCACCTAGACCACGTCACACAGGAACACATCCAGGTGGGTTTTAAACGTGTCCAGTGAAGGAGAGTCCACAACCCCCTGGGCAGCTTTTTGCAGTGCTCCGTCACCCTCACTGTGAAGAAGTTCCTTCTCATATTTATATGGAACCTTCTGTGTTCCAGCTCATACCCATTGCCCTTTGTCCTATCACCAGATGACATTGAGAAGAACCTAGCTCCATCCTCCTGACACCCACCCTCACATATTTATAGACATATATACACGTGTGCTGCTGCTAGCATATGCTGCATCACAGCTACGATACAGGAAACACTGGAATGTAACCGGCAGCACTGAGATAACAGAATTGAGACATTCCCATCAGGATCACTCATCGAAACTCTTGCACAGTTCTTGAGGAGGCAGATACAGACACAGATTCTTTGGAAGGGGGAATGTTTTCAATACAATCATATATTTATCTTTCCTGGACATAGCAAGATCCACAAAGGTGCTTGTTTGATCCAGCCCACAGAAGTGATTATTCCCAAGGACATCTTTATCCCTCCAGCACACATTCCTCCATCATCTTCTGCCAGCCCAGCCACGGACCAAATCAAATTACTGATAGTGGGACCTGGATAGGCTGAAGAGCTGGGAGGGAGGAAATTTAATGAACTATAACAAGGGCAAATGTAGAGTCTGACACCTGGGCAAGAGCAACCCCAGGTACCAGTATAGGTTGAGGACTGACCTGTTGGACAGCACTGTACGAGAAAGGGACCTGGGGGTCCTGGATGACAGCAGGATGACCATGAGCCAGCAATGGGCCCTTGTGGCCAAGAAAACCAACAGCATCCTGGGGTGAATCAGAAGGGGGATGGTTAGCAGATTGAGAGAAGTTCTTTCTCCCCTCTACTCTGCCCTGGTAAGAATGCATCTGGAATATTGTGTCCAGTTCTGAGCCCCTCAGTTCAACAAGGACACAGAACTGCTGTCCAGAGTCCAGTGCAGAGCCATAAAGATGATGAAGGGAATGGGACATCTCCCTGATAAGGAAAAGCTGAGGGAGCTGGGTGTCTTTAGCTGGGAGAAAAGCAGACTGAGAGGTCACCTCATTAATGTCTATAAATATGTGCATTTATAAATATATGCGTAGAGTGGGTATCAGGAGGATGGAGTCAGGCTCTTATAAGTAGCGTCTAGTGATAGGACAAGGGGCAATGGGTGTAAGCAAAAACAGAGGAGGTTCCACATAAATATGAGAAGGAACTTCTTCATGGTGAGGGTGATGGAGCACTGGAACAGGATGCCCAGGGACCTTGTGGAGTCTACTTCTCTGTAGATGTTTCAAATCCACTTGGACATGTTCCTGTGTGACTTGGTCTAGGTGATCCTGCTGTGGCAGGGGGATTGGACTAGATGATCTTTCAAGGTCCCTTCCAATCCCTAATGTTCTGTGATTCCGTAATTTTATATCATATCAAGTGATTTCTCTTTATTGGCTGATCTTGCAACACACTGGGCTTCTTTTGCAATTAGAGACATTTGGATTGCCAGCTCCAACCAGGTCCTTGAATGTAGATACATTCTTTTTGTGGCACAGCATGGACATCCTACAGAATTGTGGTTTAACATTTTATCTCCATGAGAAATTGTTGCCTGGGGGGTGGAATTTGGATAATTCAATGAACAATTGACCTCCTTAGCTCTTAGCCAGGTCCTTCTTTATTGCAGGAGTTGATATGCAAAGCAGCATTCAATTGAGTAGCAAAATTTGATTCACAAATAGTATTAATTTTACTATAGCTCCAACACTAGACTGTCACGAATCAGCATCCAGTATCAATTAGCTTATTGGGGTACAGCCATTGTGTCCCTTACTCTTCTGAGTAAAGAGATTAGGACCACTTCAGTCCATCCTTTTGTGTCAACACAAACCCTCACCTTTGCTCCCTCCAGTAGGGTCTGATCTGAGACACAATCCAATGGATGTTTTGACTCTGCTGAATTCTTTCCTGTTTGGGCGCTGCTCCCCAACAGAAATATCCAACCCTGCATGGAATGAGCATCCCTTAGTGCAGTGCAGCCAGTAAGGATCACAAATAGCACTTCAGGATCCAATGGGAGCCTTCTGTTGCGACAGTGCTGCCCAAATCATTACTTGGGTTTTTGCTAGTGTCATGTATCTTCACCTCAGTGCTGCAGCCAAACTTAATTACTTGGCTTCCCCCAGGGCTGCAAACTGAGGCAGCTTCAAAATGAGGGTGCTTACATTAAATATATTTTAATTACTGTCTTCTGCATTCATAACAATAAGGGTGGTTCTGTTAATCAAGGAGATTGAGTGAAATTTATAAAAAAATACGAAAATCCACAGAAACTGGGAACCACAGCTCTGCAAACACAGCTTGCATCCAGATTTTCAACCATCTCCTGGCTGGCTGCCTTATTATAACGAAATATGAGCTATTAGTTCATTTCGATCTACAGAAATTCAGGCTTCTGTGCAGAGGATTATAGTTAAAAGCTCAAAGACGACACTGTGCTTGCTCTTAAAAGGTTTTGTTTTCAAACTCATTTTCACATTTAGTTAAATTCTTCAGTGCACCTAAAGGCACATAATCTCACTCTGAAGAACTGGAACAACACCTGTGCGAATGAAATCTGTCAAGCTTGAGTTCAAATTCAGCCCAGCTATCTCAACAAGTAAAGTAATTCCTAAATATTAAAGTTTTTGCAGCTAAGAGACAAATCAAATGGACAGACCTTCACAATGTCATAAAGGGAGAATGAGTACAAGAGTCTGTGAAGTCCAGAACCCTTTAAACAGTGCTGAGTTGCTACTTAACAACACCACACAATATTAAGAGTGATTCTACGTGTCACTCGTCAAATATACTGGACTAGAGAAGACCAAAGCAGATTTAGCTCTGTTCAATCTGGTGATCAGCGTAAAACAAACAGCACTTTAACTTTCAGTTAGAAATGAAAAAATAGGAAGGATAAAAACCCACTTAGTTATTTCTGAGCTTTTTGAACAAATACCTGCACTCCTGGCATCTCCTAATTCTGTTGCATTAGGACTGTTTCTATCCCTATTTGTAACACTGCACTGTACACTTGGAATTACAGGTCACATAGCACCGTCACTCAGAAATTGCTCGCCTCAAGTAATACGCATTCAAAAACTTAGAAAAAAACTAATCCAAGGTTTAAAATGTCAATAAAAAAGAAAGATTGTCAATGAGGATCAGTGGAGATGATGATTTAAATATTAGAAATCTCGTCTCCCCAGAGATGGTGAGAGTGGGAAGACTGGCACCATTTCACTTCTTAAATAATGTGCTCTGAAATGAAAAAAAACATCCATTGAGAACATTCCAGCTCCCCATTGGATAAAAAGGCTACTGGGCCACTAATGGGCAAGATGTTTAGGAAGTTTAAAAGAGTTCTGAAAATTATCACTGCCAGAGTTTAAGTCACCAGGACATTTATCTTACATACTTCGGCCAAATCTAAACACTTTTTCTCCAACCCTGTTCATCAACTAACTGCAGGTGTTGAGGCCTGTATGTTAACTAGCTAATTGTTATTTCAGGATTAACTAATTTCTCCTTAGTCCCTTCAGTGACTGACTTTTTTAAAGTAAGGTCTCAGCATTAAAACAAACCCATTAAAGTGGTAGGAGAAGAGGAAAAAAAAGTCTTCTCGAACTATCCAGGTCATGGTCTTTTTATGGAGCTTCCTGATTATATAACACCCTGTCTTTTGGGAGTCTAGATCCACAGTGGAAAAAAAGAATCCAGCCCAAAATATCCTACACCTTTGACAATCAGGAAGACATGCAGAGGTGCATGGAAACTGGCAACCCTTCAGATATCAGAGACAAGATTAAACTTTGACATCTCAAATAACGATCATTAAAAATGTGCAGTAATTCAGTGGCTAATTAAATTACTGTTCAACTGGCTATATTTAAACTGCAACCCTGACTACACAGTGAACTTAGGTATCAGAAGGCTACCTAAAGTAAATCCACAAATTGCAGTGCTCCTGTTGTCCTAATAATATGGTTAGAGGTCTCTGCACAGCACTTGGCAATAAAGGACCTTCTCTTATGGAAGAGTTGCTGAACAATGACATCTGCTGTTACTGCAGCCTGTTACACATCTTACCAGGCACCCTCTATTCTCTCCCACATTCAGATCCCCATAGTTATCCACATAGCACCCTGCTGAGTAACCTCAGTGCCTCTAAGAAAGGGGAAGAACTTTGGGTTAATAATTTGTTCTGAACACTCTACATTTCCCTGCAGTGTCTATCTAGGTGATAGTCTGCTTAATATAAATTTAAAATATCAACTTTAAAAACAGAAGCATTTTTGCCTTTAAGTGTGAACCCTGGAATAATTTATTCATTGCACCACAATAAACTGTCAGCTATCCTGACAACTAAACGAGAAGTGTACCCTACTACCTGGAAATTCCCAGAAATGTTTCTTTCTGCATTACAAAAAGAATAAAGAGAAAAGACAACACATTGAAACACTCAACTAGACTTCACAGGCACTGAAGTTTCATTCAGATGCCGCTGCATTAGGATCTGTAGAGCCCTTAAGTCATAACAACCTATCAGAAAAAAAATTACCCAAAGTGATCTCTGTGTCTAAAAATGTTCAACTGTCATTTTAAAGCAGTAATTCAGGTATTTAAATGCAGGAGGAAAAAATCTTGATGGAAAATACAAGGCAAAAAGCATGTTAGGGGAAGAGAAACTACTTTAATTGGGTAGTTAAGAGTATTTGAAAGGATTATAAAAAGGCAAAACTGTCAGAATGCAGTTCTCCTGGCCACTGGCCGAAGCAGTACAGATTTCAGACAAGAGACTACAAGTACTACAGCATCTCCCACACGAGAACCTCAAAACAATTCCTTCAAAAAAAATTCTCAGCATCTCACTTTTATTTGCATGAGAGATAATTTTCACTCATTTTATAGTTTCCCACTGAATGTCTTCATTTGTCTACAGAAGGGAACATGCCCCAGTGAAACGCCACAGAGAGTCAGCAGCACCGAGGCATTCCTAATGCAGATAAATATTTAATTGCACCAGAAGAATTTCTTCTTGTTTGAATCATTCCACTCATGCAAAGTCTGTGCCAGGAGCTGCATCAGATTGGGCACAATGACTCAGCTGCAGTTGGAGGAAACATCTACCACAGAAAAGCTCTGGAATGATGAGAGGTAATGGGTCAGCAGCAGCTCCCTGCTGGGAGACATTTATTCATCTTCAGACACCAAAGTGCTTCTCTTCTCCACATGAGCCACAACTTACTTTTTCTCCAAACTTTAACCCACAACTTTTAAAGGCTAACCATTCCTGTGACCTAAAAAAGCCACTAAAGTAAGTAGAAACTCAAACTCACCAGCAAAGGAAGATAGAAGGAAGACCCCAATACCTGTTCAGCACTGCCAAGGCTAGTTTTCTTTTCAAAGAAAACAAACTACGCATCACTTGATGCAAATCCTGCAGAACTGTCAGAATTACCAGTGGGAAAAGGATATTTCCACTTAGTAAAATGAAGAGCTTCATGAAAGACCCTCACGCCTGCGACAAGTCAGGGAGATTTTTATCTTCCCCTGTACGTGGCAAACTTATTTCCAAGTATTGTGATTACAGGTTCTGTATCTTCAGAAATATGAGGTTGTACAGTCATCACGTACTGGCCCTGGGAGCTTGACCCTGGTCTTTAAATGGCTACTAACAGTTTATCAGTAGTTGACCTACAGTAATGTATTTACATGCATTTGGATGATGAATGTGTTCTACATCTGTGTGTCTTACCCACAGCAGTCATCACACATCATGCAGTTTGCTTATTGTTCTCTCAACTTCTTTCATTCGATCAAATGAAAAAATACTCAAATTAAGAAAGAATCTTTAGAAACCTTTAGAGAAATATTTTTCTATGGTATCTACCATTTGGTAAAGTCTAAAATATTCCGAGAAAGGACATGAGGGATGAAAATCCAATAACGACCACGCAGGACTAGCATCTTCTGTATTTCTATTCCCTTCCCTCCTCCCACCAACATGCCTTGATCAACATGGAAAGATACACTGACAGCAAAAAAAGCAGCAGGTCTGTCAGCAGCATTTCTGTTGGGTCCACAGGGACAGTTTTCAAGCAGAATACATGGCATTCATACAATGGAGGGGTTGGAAAGGATCTTAGGAGATCATCTAGTCCAACCTCTCTACTAAAGCAGGTGCCACAGGAACATGGGTTTGGAATGTCTCCAGAGAAGATTCTACAATTTCTCTGAGCAGCCTGTTCCACTGTTCTGTTATCCTCATCACGACAAAGTTTCTATTTATGTTTAAAAGAAAATTCCTAGGTTCCAGTTTGCACCCATTGCCTCTTGTCCTGTCACTGTGCACCACCAAGAAGAGCCTTGTCCAATTTTCCTGACACTTACCCTTCAGGGAAGCACCGATCAGATCCCACAGATTCCTGTACTTCTCTTCACCTTTGAAGTCAAACAGCATTTCTCCAGTTGACGGAAGAGGCATCCAAGTCAAACATCTGTAAGAAATCGTATCTGTTTTGAAAAAAGCCACAGGATTTAGTTCTATATTGAGTTATAACAACCTCACAATAAGGATCAGTAACCACAAGCATGACAAACACACCTCAACTCGGAGAGCTCAGCTCGCTCCCTGAAATGCTGTACACCAATGCATGCAGCATGGGGAACAAGCAGAAGTTAGAAATCTCTGCCCAGTCAGGTGATTATGATCTGGTGGCAATTACAGAGACATGGTGGGACAGCTTGCATAGTGTCCATGACCACATTCCAGTTATGTCCTTTTCAGGTGGGACAGGTCAGCAAGGCGGAGTGGAGGAGTTGTTCTTTACATGAGAGATCAACTGGAATGTATTGAGGGCAGCCTCAGTTGCAGTGACAATGAGATGGTAGAGTTCATGATCCCATGTGGTAGGAACAGAATACCTAGCAGAATCACAACCCTGGACTTCAGGAGGACCAGCTTTGGCCTTTTCAAGCAATTGCTAGGGGAAATCCCATGGGACAGGGCACTGGCGGGTAAAGGGGCCCAAGAGAGCTGGTTAACATTCAAAGACCACTTCTTTGAAGCCCAAGACAAGAGCATTCCAACAGGCCGGAAGTCAAGGAAGGGAGCCAGAAGACCTGTGTGGTTACACAGGGAGCTGCTGGGCAAACTCAAGAGGAAGAAGAGAGTCTATAGGGCATGGAAGGAGGGGATGGCCACTTGGGATGATTATAAGGTTCTAGTCAGAGGATATAGGGATGCAACTGGGAAAGCCAAGGCCTCCTTGGAATTAAACCTTGCAAGAGAGGTCACGGAGAACAGAAAGGGCTTCTTCAAATACACTGCAGTTTAACTAAACCTAGAGACAATGTGGGCCCCCTGCTGAAAGAGTTGGGTGCCCTGAAGACAGAGGATACAGAGAAAGCAGAGATACTGAACACTTTATTTGCCTCTGTCTGTACTTCTGGGGGGCTGGCCTGTTATCAGGGCCCAGAGGAAGCTGAGACAGGAGAGGAGTTTGTCCTGGTTGATGAGGACTGGGTTAGGGATAAGTTGAGGCATCTTAAAAGCCTCAGCCCTGCTTTGGGTGTCCCTCAACACCTTCCCTCGTCCTTCTGGATGTACATAAATCCATGGGCCCGGATGGGATGGACCTGCGAGTGATAAGGGAGACGATGGAAGTCATTGTTAGGCCACCCTCCATCATCTGCTAAATCATGGGGCTCAGGAGAGGTGCCTAGGGACTGGAGGACAGCAAATGTCACTACAGTCACCTTCAAAAAGGTGAAGAAGGAGGACCCAAGTAACTGTAGACCAGTCAGCCTCACCTCCATCCCAGGAAAGGTGATGGAACAATTTATCCTAGCTGCTGTCTTTAGGCACATCAAGGACAAGAGGGTCATTAGGGACAGTCAGCATGGCTTCACCAAAGGGTGGTCATGCTTGACCAACCTGATAGCCTTTGATGAGGGCATGACCAGGTGGATAGATGATGGCAATGCAGTGGATGTGGTCTGTCTTGACTTCAGGAAAGCATCTGACATGGTCTCCCAAAATGTCCTCACAGCCAAACTGAGCCAGTGCGGTCAGTTGTGAGCTGGCTGCAGGACAGAAGCCAGAGAGTGGTGGTCAATGGGACAGAGTCTAGTTGGAGGCCTGTATCTAGTGGAGTCC
>JAOXOE010028750.1:0-15586 GCA_028565055.1 Phoeniculus purpureus
GATGTGAGGAGGAAGTTCTTGACCGTGAGAGTGGTGAGAGCCTGGAATGGGTTGCCCAGGGAGGTGGTTGGGGCCCCGTCCCTGGAGGTGTTTAAAGCCAGGCTGGATGAGGCTCTGGCCAGCCTGATGTAGGGTGGGATGTCCCTGCCCATGGCAGGGGGATTGGACTGGATGATCTTTCGAGGTCTGTTCCAATCCGTAATGATTCTATGATTCTATATAATGTCAGTGGGAAAAGTGGGTAGATGGTAGGGTGAGCAGAACTAACTCTCTGCATTTCTCCTTAACTGGAGTCCTAATATGAGTGTAGGGACAAAGTGCCTCTGTCCTCACAGCACAAGACCTTCCTGAAGTTTACTACATCTCAGCAATATTCATGGCGCAATTTGTTCAATAGTTCGGTAGATCAAAATCAATACATTTAGAAAGAGCTATTATATATTTTACAGCAATGAGGCCCTGCAGCTTAAAAGACAATCTCTTGCCTTAAAGTTCTTGTTATCTCTATGCTTGACATCAGACCAGTAAGGGAATGAACAACAAAGATAAGAATCACCAACATTTAAGCAGAAACATAAATTTTGACGTACATGTGATAACACAACTTTAGGCTCACTGACTCCTCCTGTCCAGTGTTTGGTGGGTTTAAATCAAGTAGGAGGACTTCACTGAATATTCACGTACTCTGAGGAAAGCTGCAATAACCTTGTGTTTCCCTCATCTGTAGTTTAGTTTTTCGGTGGAAAATATTTTCCAAGCATATTCATAGATATTAGGAATTCTAGGAAGAGCAAATATGGCCAGTTGAGACCCACAAACCTCTTTGTTTTTACTAGTTGAAATTTAGGTTATGATTTAAATTTAGCACTCTGACTACAGTTCCAAACATAAGATAAAAATTGCCAATGCTAAATGTCTCTGGCAAGCCCTGTTCTTTTTTAAATCCCTGTTCAAAGCACAGGAATGTGGAGATGTTGTTGTGGAGATTCCAGTTTTGTCTTAGTCAGAGTATCATTTAAGACATCAGTTACTCCCTACACATAGACTTTTCTCTGCTAAACTCTCTAGGAGCCTTTGCTTCAGTTCATGCCTTTAACTCTTTAGCCACTTTGCAGATTTGTATGCACTAGCATACCCCTTCTGCAATTCTGAAATGTCCTGCTGAAAAAACCCAAGGCAAGCATACATGTGGAGATTATCTGGCAAAATGATACTGCCTCTTCGTGCAAACTCAGAACTGCTTTCGACATTCACCAAGTCTAACTCTTACTGGACCTTATTGAAAAAGAGGGGTTTTTTTGCTCTGCTTAAGTACGTACTTGGGTTTCCATGGACTGCAGCTCTGAAGTTCTGGGTGGCAATCTTCCATTATACATGGAAGTGCATGTACATGGAGCTGAGCTTGAGACCTTTTCCTTCTTTTGTCCTGGCTTAGATAAACTTTGGAAGTATCAGGTATCTCTAGTGAAAACAGATTTCACAGAATCACAGAATTACAGAACATTACGGATTGGAAGGGACTTCAAGAGGTCATCTAGTTCAATCATCCTGCCACAGCAGGATCACCTAGACCAAGTCGCACAGGAACACATCCAGGTGGGTTTTAAACATTTTCAGAGAAGTAGACTCCATAACCCTCCTGGGGTTCCACTTCTATCTAAATACATTGTTGTTAAGAGCTACCTTTTGTAGGTGACTATTAGATGACATTAGATGACCACAGATGCCGATGAGGTTAGATATGCTCAGGAAGCCTTACACTGGTCATTAGCAGCTGATCAGGATGTTAACAGTTATCCCAGCTCTTCCCCATGTGTTCCTATGCTTTCCCTGCTGTAACAACCTTGTGGTGTCTGTGATGAGATAAATACTGCAATATATGAGTTTGAGCACTGTAAAGCAATGCTCATGTAGTTAATTCCTTTTTTCTAGGCTAGTCTCTGTTAAAACTTACTTCTCTGTCTCTTTTCTTGGTTTCAAAGGTAACTTTGACCAAACTAGATTGTTGAAACTAGTCTCTAATTATTTATGTTTCCATAAATCACAGAATCACAGAACGTTAGAGATTGGAAGGGACTTCAAAAGATCATCTAGTCATAGAATCATAGAATCATTAGGGGTTGGAAGGGACCTCAAAAGTTTATCTAGTCCAATCCCCCTGCCATGGCAGGATCACTTAGATCAGCTTCACTAGCTTTGTTGCCCTCCTTTGTACTCCAGCACCTTGATGTTCTCCCTTGTACTGAGGTGCCCAAAACTGGACAGAAAACTCCAAATGTGGCCTCACCAGTGCCAAAAAACTGGGACAACCACCTCTCTGCTCCTGCTGGATGCACCATTTCTAGTATAAGCCAAGACTTCATTGGCTTTCCTAGCCAACTGAGCACACCACTGGCTCATATTCAGCCGCCTGTTTATTAGAACAACCAGGTCCCTTTCTGCCAGACAGCTTTCCAGCCACACTTCCCCAAGCCTGTAGTGTTGCATGGGGTTGTTGTGGCCCAAGTGCACGACCTGGCACTTGGCCTTGTCGAAGCTCATCCCATTAACGTTTGCTCATTGATCCTATCTATCCATGTTTCTCTGTAGAGCCTTACTGCTTTCATGAAGGGTATATATATATATATATATATGTTTATTTAAGGACAGGATGTTTTTTGCTGACCAATGGAATTCTAAAAGGGATTACTCTTCTACAGAGGCAGTATAAGAAACAAGAGGGAATTATTGTGTTCCTTTTAAATTAATGAGAGTTTCATATTTCTATGTGAATTTTTATGAAACACAACTGCAACTCTTTTAGGTTCAAAGCATTTGCTTTGGGTCAATTTAGCAGTCAAACCAGCAATCAAAAAATGCTGAACACTGAAACTGTAGGCAGGGTGAAAATTAAACTCTGAGTTTTTGTCTCCTATTTTGGTTTTGATGGCTTTCAAAACCCTATTTCTGAGATAAATACAATCATACAACTGTGAATCAAAGCTGAAGGAGAGGACTGCCTTAAGCTTTGTGTTATTGGAGTGAGGGCAGCAACTGATACAGTGTTAAATAAGTCTATGAAGACGAAAAACAAAGCAGAAATTATTGAGACATCACACGGGAAGGAAATGAGTCCTTGACTTTGACTGCATGTTGTAAAACCTCTAAAATCAAACTGAGATAATGTGCTGTTTGCTTTATATCTGTCTTTCTGCCAGGAAATGTTTGCATTTTCAAGACTATTTAAACTTTATTATTTAAAGTATAGCTCTTAATCCTTTTATTTCCAGTGTACTTGACAGGAAGACAATGATTAGTCTTTGTTACCTGACTGATGAAGTGCTAGTGATTAATATGAAAGTGCTCAGCACTTAGGACAAATTCCTGGTAAACTTTTAATAACAAGACCTAGGTGAGAAAAAGATTTGACTGCTTTTCGAGGCCCCTTCCAATCCCTAATGATTCTATGATTCTATGATTCTATTTCAGAATAATGCAGTTAATCCCACTTTTTTTAAATCCCACCTTCTGCGCCACCCCCTGTCCATCCCCATCTTATGTTAACAGTATAGGTGTTTATCAAGACCTAAAACTTCATATTGTGTTATTCACTCTCTCTGCTTCAGATGAAACAAAACCCAGCTTCTTTGTCTTACCTTCAGAGTAGACTTCCTCGAAACTCTGATAATGAACTTGGTGTTTACTGGTTATCCTGTTTTGCAGGTTTGTATGCACTAGCATGCCCCTTCTGCAATTCTGAAATGTCCTGCTGAAAAAAACCAAGGCAAGCATACATGTGGAGATTATCTGGCAAAATGATACTGCCTCTTCGTGCAAACTCAGAACTGCTTTCGACATTCACCAAGTCTAACTCTTACTGGACCATATTGGAAAAGAGTGGGTTTTTTGCTCTGCTTAAGTACGTACTTGTGTTTCCACGGACTGCAGCTCTGAAGTTCTGGGTGGCAATCTTCCATTATACATGGAAGTGCACATACACGGAGCTGAGCTGAGACCTTTTCTTTCTTTTGTCCTGGCTTAGAAAAACTTTGGAAGTATCAGGTATCTCTAGTGAAAACAAATTTCACAGAATCACAGAATTACAGAACATTAGGGATTGGAAGGGACTTCAAAAGATCATCTAGTTCAATCATCCTGCCACAGCAGGATAACCTAGACCAAGTCGCACAGGAACATGTCCAGACAGGTTTTAAACATTTTCAGAGAAGTAGAATCCACAACACCTCTGGACAGCCCCTTCCAGTGCTCTGTCATCCTCACCAAGACGTTTCTGCTCACATTGATGTGGAACTTGCTAGGTTTCAGCTCACACCCACTGCCCCTTGTCCTTTCATCGGACACCCTTGAGCAGAGCCTGGCTCCACCCTCCTGACACCCACTCTTCACGTTTATCAACATTAATGAAGTCATACCTCAGTTTCTGTTTCTCTACGCTAAAGAGACCCAGCTTCCTCAGCCTTTCTTCATAAGGGGTTTGCTCCACTCCCTTTATTATCTTCATGGCTCTGTGCTGGAATCTCTCCAACAGTTCCATGTCCTTCTTGAACTGAGGGGCTCAGAACTGGACACAATATTCCAGATATTGTCTCACTAGGGCAGAGTAGAGGGGAAAGAACCTCTCTCAATCTGTTAACCACTTCCCTTCTGATCTACCCCTGGATGTCATTGGCCTTCTTGGCTGCAAGGGCACATTGCTGACTCATATGTACCTTCTTCTAGCTGACATTGAAAATCACATGGAAAAAATAGGGCTAATGTGGTTTATGGAGAAAGTCAGTTAAACCTAGTATCTAAACTGGATAGTTATTCAGCAAATGTATTAATCACCTTTTCATTTTGCTTGGAGGAGAGATTAGGAGGACTAGAAAAGAGAAAACTGGCAAAAAATGTGTTCCATAAATAATTCTACCAATGAAAAAGTTGGCGTCTGAGCAAATGTGAACACCTTGGCAGCAGAGCTGTCATGACACAGTCAATACCCTGTCAGACTTGTATGGTCCTTGTAAATCAAATCCAAAGTCATTATGAATTATAAGCATCGTTTTGGGAAAGGACAAAAAACATGAATCTACTGACTGTTACCAGAGTGCACCCTGATGATCTGCAAAAGTGGAGTCTTTAGATCAGTTAAAAATAGGAAAGACACTTTTTTTATAGCCAAGCCAGATAAATATGTTTGTTTGTCAGCTATACTTCTTCCACCCTACATAGGAACTAATAGTGCTGCCTGGAAGCAGAGCTTATTGTATGCAGTAGTAATTTGAGACTAATCCTTATTTTCCTCAGACATATTCATCATTCACTCTTGAGTGGGAACAAAGCACAATTTTCTGACCTTGATCCAAGGTGTCAAAGTTATAATCAGCCTCAAAGATGACTAACAGCTAGATAAAGCACTCAGCTTGCGTGCAGAGCTCTCTTTAAAGAACACAAGTATTGGCAGCAGTGTTCCAGCTGGTCAATATGCAATAATGTCTGTGGAGAAGAGCGAAGTTAAAGAAAAGGAAGAAAGGAAATAAGGACCTACAACAGATTTCAATTTTTTTTAAATAAAAGATCAACATCTTAGCTGAATTGCTACCAAAATGGTCAAGTAACATGGATATCCACAGAATCTGAATTTCAAACTGAAGCAGAATTATATGTAGCTGTCTGTGTTATATCCATACAGGCACGTGTAAAAGTGCTCTAACTCAGAGGAAGGAATTTCAGTAGGTTGTTGGTGGTGATACAACAGAATCACAGAATCACAGAATGTTAGGGGTTGGAAGGGACCTCAAAACATCATCTAGTCCTGCCACATCAGGATCACACAGATCTAGTCACATAGGAACATGTCCAGGCGGGTTTAAACGTGTTCAGAGAAGGAGACTTCCTGGACAACCCCTTCCAGTGCTCTGTCTAGCTCACTGGGAAGAAGTTCCTTCTCATATTGATGTGGAACCTCCTATGTACCAGCTGACACCCTTGTTCTGTCATTGGATGCCACCGATCAGAGCCTGGCTCCATCCTCCTGACACCCACCCTACACATATTTATAAGCATGAGTGAGATCACCCCTCAGTTTCCTTTTTATCAAGCTCAAGAGACTCAGGTCCCTTAGCCTTTCCTCACTAAGGAGATGTTTCACTCCCTTCACCACCTTTGTGGCTCTGCACTGGACTGTCGCCAGCAGTTCTGTGTCCTTCTTCAACGAAGGGACCCAGTATACCTTTTGATTCAGTTTTGTTTCATGTCTCTGCCAGCCTCTATGTCTGCATAGATAGTTAATGATAGTTCTGTCAAAAAAATGTAAAAGGAGTCACCAACTCCATCTGTTTGCAATCAGGCTTGGTTTAGGCATTTGAGGAGTGTGTTTGACAAACCGCATTGCTTAAACTGAGGCTCAGGTAGGTATTTTTCTAAACAATAAACAAACAGTAGATTTTGTGTCATGGTATCCGTGATCTACTGCTCACGGTAGGCAGATGAGACAGAGAAACTTCTTTCACATTTTAACAGGAACTTGTGTCCAATGTAATTTTTCACACGGCATGATCTATCCCATAAACTCATCTGGTGGCTCTCACTTCAGTTATCTTTTTCCTCTACCTTTGGGACTGATTAAGCTGTGCTCATGATGTTTATTCCATTTTCCCACAGGAATTTGGAAAGAAAAATCACGCCCTAGAGGTGCCTTTTTCTTCTCCTTCGCTGTAGAAGGATCTGAGGCTGCCTGAAATGCAGACATCTCATTTTGTACATGGGTGTCAGAACCACTGAATCACAAGTTATGCTTCTGGTCTTGGCCGAAGTTGTTTTGGGGAAGTATCTTTGAAATATTAATTGTCATATGGGTATCAGGTGATAAACAACTCACTGATCTGAATCAATAAATAACACAGGAGGATGGAAAATCCTAAAAGATTGGCAAAAGGCTCCAAACCAGAAGCCGAATAGACAGAAAAGGGAGATAATTAATGACTTAGTGACAGCAGGTCACTAAGGTCATATGGAAGAAGTCAAATGTCTGGTATATTGTTACCAATTCTGGGCCCCTCAGTTCCAGAAGGACACAGAAGTACTGGAGACTCAAAGATGATGAAGAGAGCAGAACATCTCCTTTATGAGGAAAGGCTGAAGAAGTTTGGTCTCTTCAGCTTGGGAAAAAAGGAGTTTGAGAGGTGACCTCATTAATATTTGCAAATATAGAAAGGTGGGTTTGGGAGGATGGAGTCAGGCTCTGCTCAGAGTCTTCCAATGATGGGAGAAGGAGTAATGGGTGTGAGCTGGAATAGAAGAGATTCCACATAAATGCAAGAAGGAACTGCTTCACAGTGAGGGTGAAGAGGGTGTGAGGGTGATGGAGCACTGGAACAGGCTGCCTAGGGAGGTGGTGGAGTCCCCTTCTCTGAAGACATTTAAAACCTCTCTGCATATGTTCCTGTGCAGCTTGATCTGGGTCATCCTGCTCTGGCAGGGGCACCGGGCTAGGTGATCTTCCAAGGTCCCTTCCAATCCCCAATGTTCTCTGATTCTGTGATTAAATCCAGGGAGAAAAATGTATTGATTACAGTGGGAAACAATCAGGAGTTTAAGACAAAATTTCTATGTGATTTAAATGGGAAAGTGTACATCAATAAACACTGTTCCACCTTCAGCATATCCCTACTTCATTTATGAGGGTTGAGTAAATAACACATATCAAACATTTCCAGCTTTTGTCTGAAGAAAAGCAAGAATGGAAAAAAATAAAGCAGAAGGTACTGGAATATTTATCATGAAAACTAAATTCATTCTTTAACCTCTACTAAACAGCATTTCAGCTTGAAGTCTCGGGTGAAGATAAATGCCAGAGAGACCTGGGGACCAAGATTTTTATTTACATTTACCATCAATTAGGTATTTTGGGAAATGTCTAACAATATGGAAAATGGAAGGCCATGTGCCTGAAAATACAAGAAATAGAATGCTGTCTGCTGCTGGTTCCATGCGTATGGATTTGCGTCCAAATATGCTACGGGTAAAACTAGGACAAGCCAGTGGTTAGAGGCCAAACTTCAAGTACCGGGTTCAGTTTTGGACACTTCAATACAAGAAAGACATTGAGGAGAAGGAGTGCATTCAGAGAAGGGCAGCAACTTTTGCAACGTGTCTGGAGAATAAGTCTTGTCGGGAGCTGCTAGAAGAGCTGAGGCTGGTTAGTCTGAAGAGTACATGGCTGAGAGGAGATCTCATTGCTGATTACAACTCCTTGAAAGTTATAGAGAGGTGGGTGTTGGTCTCAGAATACTAAATAAAGACAAGAGGACATGGCCACAAGTTGCACCAGGGAAAGTTTTGGTAACTAACTTTATTGAAAGGGTTATCAGGCCGTGGAACAGGCTGTCCAGAGAAGGGGTTTAATCATCGTCACTGGATGTGTTTAAAACCATGTAGACCTGGAGCTTAGATATAATTTAGCAGTAGGCTTGGTCAAATTAGGTTAATGTTTGGAGTCAATGATCTTAAAGATCTTTTCCAACTTAATTCCATGATTCGCTCACTATGGGTAATGTCAGGAATTTACCACAAAATTATTCATGCAGTATTTATAGGTTTTTTTTCTTTCTCTGTGTGGTGGAGGATGCTTTGCTAATTTTTGTAGAGGTATAATTCTTCAGTTGAAATAGCACTGTTTTGGTTCTTTTCCTGTGGTCTGCAGTGACTTGGAAGGACATTCGAGCATATTTTTCAAAAGCTCCTGCTGCATCAGAAAAAATACTCCCAGAAATAGACCCCTCCACTGGATCCTGATTAGGCTGTTCCAAAAGGTAGGTTGTTGGCATTTGGGGATTTACTCTAAATACCCATGGCCAGGTACATGTCTTGTTTCAGCATCAGTGTTACACTTTGTCTGGACACATCCTGGAGAGTCAAGCTGTGTTTGTATATATGAGAGTCTGGTTCCTCCATATGTCCTTCAATATATTTATCAAATGTAGAGTTGAATTCGACCATGTTCTTCTCTTCCTTTTCACTATGAGCAACAATATCTGGTTTCCAATGTATGTCTATTTCAGGACATCTGATAGTTACTGTTAGTAGAATTGCTTGTCACAAAAGTCGAACATTTAGAGTAGGATTTATCTCAACAAGCTTTATGCACATAGTAGTCTGGTGTCTAATTGCTAAAGTTCATCCATAAGTAATCTACCCCACCTTACATGCTTATCTGTGGATGGGTTGTATCACCCTCAGGAAGTGTCTATTCTTTTCAATTTCCTCTCATTTGTTGTGTTTGAATATTACTATGACAGTGATTGCTGGAGGAAAATTGTCTACAGGAGAATTAACTTCTGGCTGGCAATTGCAATGGGGTATAACAGATTGTTATACAGGAAAATGGAGTGTTTGAGGACAGTGTAATACATTGTAGGCTCCAAGGGTTAATGGCACACTCTGTATTGATGTTTGCTAGCAAAGCAGTTTTTCTTGGCTTTTAGATTGAGAAAGACTTGAAGAGTAAAACCTACTAAAGAACCTCAAATTTCTCTGCTGTCAAACAAAGAAACCAACTCTCAGAAACCAGCTACCAGACTTCTGCTATGCAGATTTACCTGTTAATTTTAAACAATATTTCTACACTTTTAATACAATAAATGATTTCTGGATTACTATTTAGCTTTCTTTCTATGGAGAATGTAAGTAGGCTCTTTAAAGCTTCTAAAAGTGGGCTCAAGGGAAATCAGGAGATTTGTTGACATCATTATGACCTGGGACTCCAGCTGCTGAGATTGAACTGCAGACACAATGGTCGCTTCCAAAATTGAGACTAAAAGTTAGTTCACAGAGAAGAAACAATGTGAGTTATTTTCAAGAAGCAAATTCAACAGAGTTACAGGACCACTGAGATTTTTGCTGGTGGTAAGCTGATCTCAACAGAATGATGCTTGTGTGACTTAATCTATGTGATCCTCCAGTGACATGAGAATTGGACTAAGTAACCTTTCGAGGTCTCTTCTACTCCCTAATGTTCTGTGGTTCTGTGGTTATGTGCCGTCTGCAATGCAGAGTGTACAAACATGCAAAACTGAAGTACAATTATCTGGCTAGTAGATATTTCTCTGTGTGATGTGCAAAAGTGAGATGGCCTCTCTTGGGCAGCATATTCAATAGTGTGACATGAAAGTGAGATAAAGCAGGATTTACCCCTCAAAGGTCTCATAAGGGACTTCTTCTGCATCCCCATCAATTTGCAGTCTGGGTGACTACAGACTGACCTGAAGAAGTATTTCTAATCTCTCCACCTTAAATTGTAAGTGTCTGTCTTCAATGCGGCTGCACAAAGGATTAAAAGGATGGGGGATATAGTGTGTGAACAAATAAATAAAGCCACAGTTTAGAAAAAAGAAAAGCTCTTTACATTTATTGAGACCTCCTTCTACTCTTTCCTGCAGTGATTGTATATTGGATGTTCCTCTTTCCATGAACCATGGGAGGTAGAATCTCCAGGGAGGAAGATGCTTTCTGCCAGTACAAAGCCTTGGTCTCTCACAGCTCCTCTATTTCTGCACCTGAATGCTCTTGAAATGGTTCTGTAGACACATGAGCTTAGAGAGAGATCAATATCTGTAAATATCCAGGGACAGAACTGATTTTACTGAAAATGTAGCTTATAAGGGCATATTCAGTTATCTATGAATATAATTTTTAAAAATTATATATTGGGGGTTTCATATGGTGACATTTGGGCTCCACAGAGCAATTTAATAGCTGACAGAGATCCCCTAGTCAAAAGATATGGCAAGAACTACTGACAGGATTAGCATTAACATTCCCAGCTCACAGACACAGAGATATATTGATGTGGGGCCAGGAAAAGAAATATGTTGCAGCCTATAGAAACAATCAACAACCATCTATTTCACACACATTTTATAATATATGCCACACAGCATTTGTCACAGGGCTCTTGCAGTGTAGTCAGGACACAAAGTAAAGGGAAAGGAAAATATATTAACTTTCGAGTAGTTATTTTCATGTAACTGTCTGGTCTCAGCCCAAGTCTCAGTCAGATAAAACCCACCAAATTCTCCATTGATCACAGCCTCTCCAAGAGGCAGTGCTATATTCAGCATTGATCTCCAATTGATTTAGTGTTATTTAAACAAGGCTAAATTTAAGCCTGCATTTTCAGACAGATAATCAAGAACAGAACCGAGTTTATCGGGCCTTTAGATAAAGTATGGTGAATTGAGGAACTCTCAACCGAACTCATCTGTATCCTTGTGAAAAATAAGTCCATAAACAGTGTCGAACTACACAGCAGTAAAATGTCCCAAACACATTTTAAACAATATACCTCTTTTTCCTCGTTGAGATTTTTTGTCTCTATCTTCACGAAGGCCATTTGATTTTGCCATCAAGAAATCATGAGAGAGAAAAAAAATGGATGTAGTACAATACGCACAGGCAAATCATGGAGTTAGACATCTCTTCCCCTTTACCTCCTCCATAAATATAAAGGATCAGATAATAGAAACCAATTCGTGTGATGTACTGTAAGTCAGGTTCTATTAGAACCAAACATGTTCTCTGCCTTAGTAAATAGTTACAATAATCTATAGCCTAATACACTGTAAACCAGGGTAATAGATTAGAAGAAAATGTGGAATACCTCTTACAAGTAGTTTCTACTCTTCAAGTTTCCGGGGAATAATGTGGAAAGGTTTTCCTACCCCACTGCAACACAAGGAGTGATTTAAACTTCAGCCTATGCAAATTGAGCAAAATAAAGACCTGTTTAGAAGAAGTTAAAGAAGTAACAAATAGGAGAAGTCAGAGTGTCTCAAAACTGTTTCCCTACCCTTCATGATGCTGATAAACCAAAAATAAAGTGGGAGAGAGTGACAAACTTTGGTTTCTTTTCCACACATTAAGATTGAAAGATGAACAGTACATTTAGACTCAGTTTCAGAGGAGTAGGTTTCCAAACAGTTTGGATGGATACTGTTTTGTACAAAAACATAGCATCACACCAGATACAAAATTAAACAACAATATAGAATCATAAAATCATTCAGGTTGGAAAAGACCCTTGGGATCATCAAGTCCAACCATCAGTTCTACTCTACAAGTTCACCCCTACACCAGATCCCCCAACACTACATCCAATAATCTTTGAAACTCATGTAGGGATGGAGACAACCACCTCCCTGGGCAGCCCATTCCACTGGCTGACCACTCTTTCTGGGAAGAATTTTTCCTGATGTCCAACATAAACCTACTCAGTTGGAGCTTGAAAATATTCCCTCTGGTTCTGTCATTAATTACCTTTTAGAAGAGACCAGCACCAACATCTCTACAATGTCCTTTCTCCTCTAAGCCTTCTCTTCCTCAAACTAAACAGCCTCAACCTTCTACATCTCTCCTCTTAAGATTTATTCTCCAGGCCCTTCATCAGATTTGTTACTCTCCTCTGCACTCAGTCCAGCACCTCGATGTCTCCCTTGTACTTAGGTGCCCAAAACTGGACCCGTTACTCAAGGTGCAGCCTTCCCAGTGCTGAGTACAGGGGGACAATCACAGAATCACAGAATCACTCTGATTGGAAAAGACCCCTGGGATCGACTCCAACCATCTACCCAACCTTACAAGTTCCCCTCTAAACTAGATCCCTCAACACCACAATCTGTAAACACATCCAGGGATGTTGACTCAACCACCTCCCTGGGAAGCCCATGCCAGTGTTTGACCACCCTTTCTGTGAAAAAATTTTTCCTTATATCCAGTCTAAACCTACTCTGTTGTAACTTGAATCCAGTCCCATTTGTTTTATCACTAGTAGCTTGTGAGAAGAGACCAGCACCAACCTTTCCACATTGTCCTTTCAGGTAGTTGTTGAGAGTGATTAAGTCTCCTCTTAGCCTCCTTCAAGCTAAAGAGCCCCAGCTCTTTCAGTCTTTCCTCATAAGATTTATTGTGCAGACCCTTCACCATCTTACTCTTCTCTGCACCTACTCAAGCACCTCCACATCTCTCTTGTATTGAGGTGCCCAAAACTGGATACAGTACTCTATATGTGTCCTCACAAGTGTCAGATACAGGAGGATGATAACTACTCTTGCTGGCCGCAATATTTCTATTACAAGCCAGGATGCCATTGGCCTTATTGGCCACCTGGACACACTGCTGGCTCATATTCATCTTCCTGTCAATTACAACCCTGGGTCTCTATCTGCCTCTCCCTACTCCTGCTGGACAAGCAGGTTTTAATACAGGCCAGGAGGGCATTGGCCTTCTTGGCTACTTGGGCACAATGCTGACTTATATTCAGCCACCTGTCAATTAGAACCCCCAGAATCTTTTCAGCCAGACTTATCCAAGCCTGTAGTATTGCATGAGATTGGTGTGGCCAAATGGGATATGTCTAGTTGTATCACAAACAGCCTAGTAGGACTAAAAAATACAGGAATCTCTCATTAAAAAAAGCAGTTCTTAAGAAAAAAATTGCACAGGACCAAATTCAAAGTGGCTTGTAGAGAAACTGTTTTAATTATGCTTCTTTTTCCCATCTGTATTTCATAAGGCTTCTTCAGTCCATCAATACAGCAACTTTCGCCTCTGTATTACAGTTCTGCAACTTGTGAATCCTTTATCAAGTATTTTTCTGATATTTAGACAATGTTCATCAATGTTTCCTTGCTTGTAACTATAAGAAAATGAACATGTCTTGCAGTTCTTGTACATTTCTCAGCTATGATCCCTTTTTTATGAGTCCAATTTGTCTTTAATACGTTTCTAGATGTTTGTACTCTCTTTTTACACCGGTAATTCTACATATCATTTATATAGCTGAATTTAGGCTCACAAGCCAGCTATTTCCTGCATACTCACACAGAATCACAGAATCACAGAACATTTGGAATTGGAAGGAATCTCAAAAGATCATCTAGTCCAACCACGCTGCAACAGCAGGATCATCTACACCAAGTCACATAGGAACATATCCAGGCAGGTTTCAAACATCTCCAGAGAAAGAGATTCCACAACCACCCTGGGCAGCCTCTTCCAGTGTTCGGTTACCCTTACTGTGAAGTTGCTTCTCATATTTATATGGAACCTCCTATGTTCCAGCTCACACCCATTGCCCCTTGTCCTATCACTAAGTGACATTGAGAAAAGCCTTGCTCCATCCTCCTGACACCTACTCTTCACATATTTATAGACATTAATGAGGTCACCCCTCAGTCACCTCTTCTCCAAGCTAAAGACATCCAGCTCCCTCAGCCTCTCCTCATAAGGGAGATGTTCCACTCCCTTCATCATCCTTGTTGCTCTACACTGGACACCCTCCAACAGCTCTGTGTACATCTTGAACTGAGGGGCCCAGAACTGGACACAATACTCCAGATGTGGTCTCACCAGTGCAGAGTACAGAAGGCGAAAAACCTCTCTCAATCTGCTAACCACCCCCTTTCTGATACATCAGCTGCTCAATCAGCTGTTGGTCCTCTTGGCCACAAGAGCACATTTCTGGCTCATGGTCATCCTGCTGTTCGGCAGGACCCCCACGTCCATTTCTCCTGAACTGCTCTTCAACAGATCAGTCCCCAACCTAGTCTGGGTTGTTCCTGCCCAGAAGCAAGACTCTATATTTATCCTTGTTACACTTCATTACATTTCTCCCTGCCCAGCTCTCCAGCCTGTCCAGGTCTTGCTGAAGGGCAGCACGGTCTGCTGGGCTGTCGGCGACACCATCCAGCTTTGTGTCATCAGCAAACTCGCTGACAGTGCACTCTAATTCCTCATCCAAGTCTTTAATGAATAGATTGAACAGGGGTGGTCCCATCCCCCTTGGGACTCCACAAGATACAGGCCTCCAACTAGACCCTGTCCTGTTGAACACCACTGTCTGGCTTCTATTCTGCAGCCTGTTCACAATCCACCTTGCTACCTGATCATCCAGTCCACACTGCCTCAGTTTGGGTGCGAGGATGTTGTGTGAGACTGTGTCAAATGCCTTACTGAAGACAAGATAGACCACATCCACTGCTTTACCATCATCTATCCACCTGGTTATGCCCTCATAAAGGCTATCAGGTTGGTCAAGCATGAGCTCCACTTGCTGAAGGCATGCTGACTGTCCCTAATGACCCTCCTGTCCTTGATTGCTTGAAAACAGCATCTAGGATAAGTTGTTCCATCACCTTTCCTGGGATTAGAGGTGAGGCTGACTGGTCTAGGGTTACCTGTGTCCTCCTTCTTACCCTTTTTGAAGATTTGAGCTATATATGCTATCCTCCAGTCCCTAGGCACCTCTCCTGATCCTCAGGACTTAGCAAAGATGATGGAGAGTGTCTTAGCAATGACTTCCACTGTCTTCCTTACTACATGCAGGTGTATCCCATCCGGGCCCATGAATTTATGTATATCCAGTTTGCTCAACTTATCCTTAATCCAGTCCTCATCAACCAAGGCAATCCCCTCTCAACTTCTTCTGGACTCTCAGCAGTCTGGGGCTTGGTATCAAGACAGCCCCCAGAAGCATAGACAGAGGCAAAGAAGGTGTTCAGTATCTCTGCTTTCTCTGCATCCTCTGTCTTCAGGGCACCCACCTCATTCA
>JAOXOE010028751.1:0-15583 GCA_028565055.1 Phoeniculus purpureus
TGAGCTGTGTGGTAGGGGTTGGACTTGATCTATTAGGTCCCTTCCAACCCTGGTAATACTATGATACTATGATACTACATTGCACTAGTGGAAGGATCATCGTGAGCTGCTCCGCCACTCCCAAGCTCTCACAACTGTCTTTCTGAGCACAAAATTGGAAGGAACCCCATTATTCCTGAACTATACTACTTGATGAATTTGTTTGGGCTACAGTAAGTTTGTTTCTGGCAATCCAGTGCATGTTTCTGTGGAAACAGGAACCAGCAGAATGCATGCTCATAGCCACTGGTTTGCTCCTGTCTCCATGGAAACAATCATTGCACAGGTGATTAAAAGGGTAATGATTGCAAAGTAATGACTTATGGAAGCTGGCCTCTGCCTTAATTTTCCTTTAGTGGTTCTTACTGTTTTGAAAAAAAATAAACGGGAGCACATATGGTTATGCCTCAAACCTTTGACACAAAAGTCAGGGTCAGAAATCATAGGATGAAGGCGCTGGCATCAGACCCCTGAAAAAACATCTGGGATGCAAAGAATGGGTTTGCATTTTACAGAGGAAAGTATAAAAAAGATCCAGATATTCAAGCTTACATGTTACCTCCGAAGATAATCCATCCCAGACACCCAGGCTACCAGAGTAAGTGAAAACAATGCAAGCCAGGCAACTGACAGTCACTTGTATGCCTGGTGAGGCAGCTCCGTGTTAACAGGTGCCTTGGCAGAGAGAGAAGACCCCCACGTGTAATGCCAAGTCATGTATATCACTTTCCCAATCCCCTCAGCTTCCTAGGGTTTCTCCGTGGAGCAAACCAGGTTTTTTTTACTCCTATTACTTTTTGCTCTTTTTGCAGCTTGTTCAGCAGTCACACAATATTATTCCCACACAACTGACTCACTTTCCATGCCACGACCACCAAAGCAATAAGACAGTGGTGCACTATGCAGAACAGAGCCTGCACTGCACTGACATTGCTCTCAAATGTATCTCACCAAGCAGACAGAGACAGGCTTGTACGTGCTCAGAATGTCAAGGCCCATCCCATCCTTATCTTTGGGGTGTAATGGCAGTACCTCCTAGCCACCATGTCATTGTACCAGAATTCATGAGGAATTCAAAATGTCTTTGGACATTTTGCCCAGCCAAAGCAACTTACTTCTGTAGTACAGTGCTCTTGAAATATTGAGAGTGTCACAATTCCCTGCTAATAGGCTTCAGTTCAGCTGCTACATCCTGCGTTACACCGTCATGGAGGCACCCACAAAACCAGCCAGCAGTGGCTATCAGAAAAATGCGGATTTATTGCAACCAGAGTTGCCTCGCACTCCAGCAACAACACAAGTTCAGATGTTAGTTGGGAATATATTACTACACAGCAAAATTCCTAAACTTTAAGGAATACTCTAAGAACAGATGATCCAAAACGTGTGTACACTCAAATATGCAAGAGGGAGAGCTCCCAGCCAAGGGTACCCAAACAAAAAGCCACTCACCAAAAAGGAGGTGAGAAATCACTTAATTCCCCTTGGACAGCATCTCAACCCAAAGGGAGCATCACTCTAGTTACAGTGCCTGCTGCTCTGAAGGAGACTGGTCCAAATCCAGTTCCAGCAGAGGTCTGTTTATACCTTGATTGGAGTGTGGCCTGTGGTCATTCTAATTAGTTACCAGCAAAAGCAGACAAAAGCAGGCTGAGGTGCCCCAAATGTTGGGCTCCAAGGGAAGCAAAATATGAACTACCCATCAAGTACAGCCGTTTGGGCATCCTTGTCAGGTCCTTGCCAAGAAGCCAAGAGCTGCACCTGCCCAGACACCTAACACTGCAACAGTGTTAAAGTGGACTGGGAAGAGAGATCTCAACCAAGGAGTAACTCTGTGTGCTGATATTTCCACTTAAGTTATGCATATTCTTGGTGTAAATGACAATGAACTGTGATAAATAAGGTTTAAGCAACATATGGAAATTTATCTCTAAATCACAAGTCACATCACTGTCTATAAGTAAATCTATGAAAACACAGTCTGGGTAACACTGGCAATGTCAGAGTTCACTGTCTCTTTTACCCTGACTAGACTCATATAATGAAAGATGGTCAGGTGAAAGGTTCACTTGACCCACATTCTGCACTGCCTCCAAAACTGTGTTCAGATCTGATTTTTCAAATCTGGCTGTTCATCACAGAAGTGCTTGGATGCTATGAGAAGGTTGGACTGCACAAGTGCCTAGATCAGTGCTATCTGTAAGGTAACAGGTACACATACTAGGAATTGCCGTGTCTGCCCGCTCAATTCAGCAGTTACACACTGCACCTGGTGGGGAACTGCCTGTCATCTCCAAAAGGCAGTAGGAAGTGCAGGCTGTTCTGAAGGAGCATGAAGGGGATTGTGGTCCAGACACGGGGTGATGCATACTTTTCAAGCAAGGGGGAAGGGTACACATGACCCCCATCTGCAAGGATCAGAAAGCCCACTCTCATCAAGATCATATCTGTGACATCCTCAGTATTGCCAGCTACTCAGATCCTCCTCAAACACAAGAAAAGATGTCACGAAATCATTATCCTCACTGGAATATTGCAAGCTGGAGAAAAGAAAACACAAATCACAGTCCTCAGTCTGCCATCTAAAGTAGCTATGACTTCTTATGGTGCTGGCAAAGTGTATGTAAATATTTCAGTTGCAAAATCAGCTGTAAGAGATGTGCAAGTATCTGTGACTTACCTCTCTTGCTTACTTATGGAATTTCTTTCTTTTTCACTAAAAGCCCCCAAGCCAGAGGAACAAGCATCCTTTTGGTTTTACATTTCCCATTTCCTCTCTGTTTTCACTCCAGCTTCAAGCTTCCTTTCAGTAGAAATTGAACAGAAAGGAAATTAACAAACATAAATACCACAAGGAATATCTGCCCCTATATGTCATTACCAACTAACTTTTCTTCTAAGTCTTCTGTGAATTGCACAGCTTTTTACATATGACTAGAAAACTGGTATTTACAACAGCTGACACATTCCTACCTGTTGGAAACATGTTAATCTGAGCAGAGGGTTATAATTACAGTCTGAGACTAATTTTAATCTTCTAGTCCTATGTTTTCAAAGCGTATAATTTCTGTTTGTTTGAACTTCAAAGTGGTTGCTTCAAATCTGTGAATTATCACTTCCCAAGCAGTGACTTTTTGTTTCTCCTCATTTTTCCCTCCAGCTGCTGTGATAGCAAGCCTTCCTCCTATGTCCTTCAAGCCTTCTGTCTCATCTGAGACTCTGACAGAAAGGGAAGCCCACAGAATTTTCCCACAGCATTCTGCCCTTTCCATAAAAATTTATAAAAACTGAAGGGATTCCGTGCATCACTGTAACAAGTCATAGCTCTCACCAAATCCCCTTTGAGTCTTGGCTAATGAGGATGACAGTGCCACCCTACCATCCTTCCTTTCTGGGCAAGAATCAAACAAACTGCCCTGCTGCATTGAGCCCTTCTTTCAAGTTCAGCTTGTCTCTTTCTGTCATGCTTCTCTCTTCCAGTATAACTTGCATACCCCCAATTTTCTGGGTCAGACTTGCCACAGCACCTCACCCTCCCAAGTCTGAGCTTTTTTGCCATTGGGCATCCCGTTAACACAGCTGAGTATGGGTGTTTCTCTGCAGGATACAGGTGGAAGACAGTATCCATTTGGCTTGACTCCGTCTTGCAGACAACTACAGAAGGTGAGTTTGAATGAGGGCAGATTTGTGAGGCAGTAGCTTTCCATCCCATCCTTCCTGAGGAAGTTTCAAAAACACATCCCTAGGTTGCAATGAAATTATTCAGGCTGTTGATATTGTTCTGACCCACTTCTTACTTAAGTTAGGCAATGGTGAGCTCTGTATTCTTCTGATGCAGAAGCCTACAGAGAAACCTGAGGCAAGACAAGTATGTGGGTGCCTCACAAGGCTGATCCATCCTACTTTTTGGCTAGGCTAGTTAGCCTCAAATAGATTGCTGTACTAGCACACCAGCTTAACATATCCACTCTGGATCCTGCTCTGGCAGGGGGATTGGACTAGATGATCTTTCTAGGTCCCTTCCAATCCCTGAAGTTCTGTGGTTCTGTGAATGACTTTTTATTTCACAGGGCAGGCAAATTCTAAAAAAGCAAATTCTAAAAAAGGTTTCCAGTGAGGTCTGAAAATACAGAAGAATCTCCTAAGAGGAAAAACATAGTTTACAGAAGAAAACCTTAGCTTGATCTCAGAGAAAGGGATACAGGCCTCTTAACTGTGCGCTGGTCTGGCCAAGCAAACGTAGCGTGAAGGAGATAAAAGATGGAATGCACACAGATGCAGTATGTAATCCTCATTAAGTTGACATCAGATATCTGTCATTTAACCACTGCTTTCCTGTGTATTCTACAAAGAGGTGCACCTTCAAAGTAGATGGAGTGCACATGTGTGTGCATGAGAGGAGAGGCTAGATGCTTGACCCATGGATGAGGTCTAGGATGGATAGCGGTATTGTCAGTCCAAGTTTGCATGACAAGGCCCTCATGGTGTTAACTGCAAACCTCTACCTCAGAGACCCTGGCACATGTTCTTGACAAACTCTTTATGTGCACTGAGCAGCTGGTACATAAACAGCACCTCATGCTTGATTGTCTGGCTGTGTTACTGCCACTTACCAACCACAGACCCAGCTACAAGGCAGTTAAACCTACACCTCCGAAGGCAATCACAGAACACTAGCCTACCTTCTTTCTAATTTTTAGAAAGGAATGCTTCACTATGAGGGTGGTGAAGCACTGGAACAGGCTGCCCAGGGAGGTTGTGAATGCTTCCTCCCTCCCTGGAAGTGTTCAAGACCACGTTGGGCAACCTAGCCTGGTGAGAGGAATCTCTGCCCATGGCAGAAGGTTTGAACTAAAAGATCTCTAAGGTCCCTTTTAACTCAAACCATTCTAAGAGTCACCACTAAACTCAGAGCCCAAATAGTTTCTGGATGCTAGTCTTGGTGCATGTTGGTCGCTGTACTTGACAAACATAAATGAAATTGACCTGGCTGGTTTAGTTGGTAGAGCACGGGACTCTGAAACTCATGGTTTGTGGGTTTGAGCCCCATGTAGGACAGCTACATCTTCAGACGGTCTGGTACACCACGTACTGTAGGCTTACCCTGCTCCAGCAAGGGATGTTGGACATAGATGATCTTTTGAGGTCCCTTCCAACCTGTAACATTCTGTGATTCTGTGAACTCATTGGGAAATGCAGCGTTGGCTACAAGTGCTAACTGGGTGAAAACTGTTCCTAGCATGTGTAGCATTTCAAGATCATGTGTGAAATGTATAGAATAAAAGGAAGTATCACAGTATATGCTGCATTCAACAGCATATTTGTGCAGTCATTGCTTCCACAAGTGATAATGTTTGATGTCTACAGCTACTACCAGGGGTTGGCATGCAGAAAGGCTCCTGCTTATATTTCTTCTGTGAAGACCAAGTTGACTGCTAATCTTGTGTGCCATGTTCAGGTGGAGTAAGTGAGAGGCTATATCTGCAGAGAGGAGTAGATGGGGCAGTTGACCCTAAACTGACCAATAGGGTATTCCATCCCATATATGTCATATTTGAAATAAAGCTGAGAGACCACAAGGGCTCTAGCTGGTCCATTTCCCTCTTTGGCTCCTTTCCATTTTGACCAGCATCCAAGCAGGCTCTGTCCATACTGCCTTTGATCACAATCGCTGCATTCCTGAATCCAGCTCCTGAAGCTGGTTCCTATCTGTTACTGAGTGCAATCGGGGACTTCTCCATTTGCATCTGTGATGACAGTGATATAATTGCCAGCAGGGGAGTTTGGTTCAGTATTGGTTTTGTATATATTTCATATTGTCATTGGTTTTATTGAAGAAGTTGTAGTTTTCTTTTCCAATCCATAAGTCTTCATCATCCCACTTTTTTTCACCTTTGCGGGAAGGGGGAAGGGTCTAATAGCATCTGTTATTTGACTCATGGCTGTGATGACTTGAAATTTTGGTGGCTTGTCTTGAAAACTGCAAGCCAAAACTGCAAGTCTAATTTATATGTTTTCTGCAAATGGAAGAGGTTTGGGCTGGCAGAAGGTGTTTGGAGTTTCAGGTTTTTGAACCCTCCTTCTTCTCTTTTGACTCCATGTCCTTCACTTCTCTCTTCTTTTGAAGAGAACACACATGGCACTAAGTGCTGAAAGCAGCAGCCACCTTGCCCAGGAATAGTGAGACACATGGAACCTTGGGGATTAGCGGAAATGTTTCATCTGAATTCCATGGTTTGCTGAGATGAAAAGTGTTATCCCCTTTTCTGTAGGAATCAGCGTTTTGGAAGTGGAGGACTGGTGTGGAAGCACATAGAGCAGAGAGCAGGACTTTAAAATGCCTGCTGATGCTGAGGGATGTGTGCATGAATTTTGTGGACACCATGTTTCCTCAGAAGTAGGAATGGCTGGTGGTCTCTTTCTTTTCTAGGGTTTGGACACTGAAGTCTTGGGTCGGCTATGTAAGAACACTTTAATTAATCTCAGTATGTCTTTGTGTATATGTTTTTTGTATGTGGGGCGAATTAAATGTCTTTCTTTTTTTCCCTAAATCAAGTTAGTTGGGGTTTTTTTTTGCCTGCAATTCAAAATTGGTTTTTTCCAAACCTTCCTTGCATTGCTTTTATTTTGTTTTTATAGTTTTTATTTTGGCCCTATAGCATCCTAGCTAAATTAATTGCTTCATTTTGTCAATGGGGTTTTAAAACTATGAGAGCCTCATGTCAACCCATATCATAGGCCAAACTAGCCTCAACCCATGACAGATGCCCACTTGTGTAGTGGCAGCGGGAAGGCTGCCAGAAAGTAGCAACTGTCTGCTGCACAGCTGCATGCCTATGGCAGAAGTGTATAGGCACAGCCAACAGAAGTGTCAAAAGGACTTTCACCTTGCCACTACACCAACAGCAAAATAGAAGCAGTGGATTTTGTCCATTGTAAATGGTTATTATAATCAGTTTTGCTGGAAAGCAGAGCAGAAGGCCAAACAAATTCATCTCTCACACTACCTTATTCTGCTTGGCAGCCTGACATGAGCCATGTGTCCCACTTGTGCACACTTGATGAGTATCAGGAGCTCTCCCAGGACATCTCCTCACTGGAAATCACGCAAAGGCACCTGGGCAGAGCTGCTCACCAGGACCACATTTTACCAGAATCCCAGCTGCTTGTGAAGACATTGCTCGTGATCATGCAAGGATCAGAAATAAGAGTAATTTAGCAAAAAATGTATTTTGGAGGGGTGCATGGTGATTCTTTTCTACTGTTGACTGTGGGGGGGAGGGTGAGAGAGATTATTTTAAACATGAACTAAGTGATTTTCAGTGACTTCTTTGAGAAAAAGCACATTCTGCAGTCTTCTTGAGCAATTTAAAGTGACAGAATTTGGTGAGAGACAGCAACATTTTATTAGGCATAAACCCCTGAAAAATATCTCACAGTCATAACCCTGAGTCAGAGATAGAGATACAGAAGTTCTGTAGGGTTTTGAGCAGCTTGGTAATATCAGCACATTCAATCCTGCCTTTTTAGAAACATGTCAACCATCAGTGAAAAAGGAGTGTGCCTCATGAGAATTCTGGTTCGATCAGGCTTTCTCTGAAATCTTTCCTGCACCAAAACACCATTTAGATCTCAATCTGTAAGAAGTTAGAGAACGAGGGGATGTTCTCCTGTACATTTCTAGTTTTATACCCAAATCAGAAGTAATTTTCCAAATTATTCCTGTATTTACTGGGAAAAATATCTGAAGCAGATGCTGCCTATGAGGAAAAAGTACAAAGTTTTATAAGAAGGGATAGTGAAACATAGTGCTTTACAATTGTAGCAGCACTCCAGTATGGTGCAGAAACAAGTACCAGGTAATATGTAATGACAGGATGCACAAAAAGGAAGCATTTTCAGTGTGGAGAGGCTGGAGAAGGATTCAGTCCAAATAACGTGGAGTGCTGTATCTGTCACAGCATTAGGAACACTGAAAGGCATTTATGCTACTCCAGACACAGGGGCAACAACCTTTCCAGTACACTGCAAGGAAAGATGACTGGGTTAGACCAGTGTTTCTGCTGTTGCATTTGGAGGTGCAGTTTAAAGTTCATTGCAGCTGAGTGAGCTTCAAAACGCATTCTTGAACTGCCGAGTTTGCAGTGAAATTGTTCAGATGGGCAGTACTGGTCTGATCCAATTCCTGCTGTACTCACGTTAGCTTATGCAGCACCATGCAGCAGTATACAGAGAATACGGAGACAAGAAATGTCAGTATTCCATATTGGTTGATCAAGATTAACTTAATATATATGAGGAAGAAATAAAGACATTGACACGGCAGTGGGCTTTTAGCAAAATGTGAAGCTGTTCTTCAACAAGTTTCTCGCTTAAGTAAGAGAACAAAATGAAGAAAAAACTGAGATTTTTTTTTTTTAAGGTAAACATACTTTCTGCTTCTTTTCCTACCACATCTTATCTCAAAGAAAGCTCAAGTGTTTGCTCCAAAACAAAAAAAGTATTTTCAAAACAGCCACGCAGAGAAAGGGAAACAAGCATGAAAAATCTCACAGCTAGGTATTCGTTGTTCTCCAGCCGGGACAACAAAGTTATAAATTAAATCCAGTGCTTACCAACCTTACTACCACACCATGGCCTGCTCTTGCAGCAGCTTAAACATCACTAAAAAGCAAGATTTCACATAAGCTGTGAGAAGCACCTCTCACCCTGACAAATTTAAACCCATTGTCCTGTTCAAACTACAAATATACCAGAAGACAGGGATGTTAAGTGCAGACAATGAAATATCATCTAGATCTATTGGACTTTGAGACGGTTGGAGTACATTTTCCCTCTAGACATCATTTGTAGATATAGCAACCTGTTGTCTAAGTGACTTCTCTTTTTAGAAAAAGAAGACTAACTCACAACATGGAGAACTTCAAACAGATTTTTTAGCAGAGTTGAAATCAATAAGAAACCAGTTTATTAAATAGAAAATACTGGCTAGCAGTAGCGGTAATAAGCAGCACTATGGAAGACAGCATTTCAGTCTACTCAAAACCAGACAGAAAATACCTTTAAAAGGCTGGAAAACACTAGGGACGTCCACTCACCAAGTGTCAGCGGGGACTTTCCTATTGTGACTCTAGTATGTGAGCTTGGATCACACCTGAAGGCAATTTCTCACCCATGTAAATGGTTTTGATAAAATCACCTTTATAAGATTTGTTTCCATTAGCACTAGAGAAGCAGAACCATGCCAGTAGTGATACTGGAGCTTCTGTAACCTGACACATGTGATAACAAATCCTACTGTTGCATTGCATCATGTGGCAGCTGACCTCTAGCTTTGGGGAGGAGCATGAAGAGAAGAAAACTGTTATTAGCTGCTGCCATCAGTGGTCACCTCTAGGCTATGCTGTGGGCTCATGAAAGAGCATAGGTGATTCACAGGTCACAGAGTTCTTACTTGCCCAGGAGCAACAAACCTGAGCCTCATTCTGAACCGAAAAAGGACAATGCACATCAAGAATCAACACCTCTTCCTTTTAGGAAATGCATGCTAAATCATCGTCTTGTGCAAATCAGAACAGCTCTCCAGGGAAACTGTCTTCAGTCTTTGTCAAATGAGAATCTGGCACTGTTTATTATTAATGTCATTGTCTCATTTAACAATAGTCCATTTTTTCTGCCATACTGCAATGTCGTGAGATGGTTGTCTCAGCAACTGAAACAACTTTAAAGCTCCCTTTCTCCAGTATTAAAGTGATCAATTTACCCCAAGTCTTAGCAAGTAAAAGTACAGAGTGGTAACAGCATAGTGTAGGAGAAAGCTTTCCTGCAAGCTCATTTCAAAGCTCATGCCAATGATTTGACAAAACATATGAAAAACCTGAAAGACCTATTGCTGAACCAACCAAAGTTTGCGCAACATGTGATAGCACAGCATGTGATGTTTAGTACCGAAACTCCGTCTCCATTTACCAGGACATCAGCATTGCCAATACAGAGAAATAACTTCAGTACAAATTAACTTGTGCTCTGCATACTTCCTTTCTCTGTATATTCTAAACAAGCAACTTATTGGCAGGCACATCCAAGGAGTCAGCCAGATATATGTGAAAGTTAAAGAACATGGACTAAGAGTTCAGTGTGTATGGCAAATGTTTCTTTTACATTTCCAGTTCAGAGCATAAAAAGGAACAGGGATATGTGGTATCGCACATGTGACTGTTCCAAATTAACCAGTACACATAAAATCTAATCTTCAACATCAAATACTTGCAATGAAAAATTACTAACTTGAAAATCATCTCAGTAACCATAAAAAAATGAAACAAAAATCAAAGATTTTTACGTTTTATAAAAAAAACAAATGAAAACGAGAGTGTTTCTAAAAATTGATTACTGTGGCTAAGTTAATATCCTGTGCCTATGTGGTGACTCCTACCTAGGTAAATGGATCTGTTAGTAGTGATACCACTTCTGCACTGGATTTGGCACAGACCACAGAATACATGGCTATGTATTCACTTCCAAAATACCATGTAGACTCTTTCTGTAAGAATAAATTTCGGTCATACTTGTATCCTCACATCAAACCATCATCTGTCTGCTTCAGAAGGTAAATAACCATTAGGATTAATTTGTCTTCATTTTGGAAGGTTGACCTCCATACTTTGCTATCAGTCCTTGTCATTCCACAAGCCTGAAGATAATGTGTGAATGGGCTATGGCTTACTGAGCGTACCCAACAGCTCCTTCAGCACTCCGGAGTGTAACACTTATAAACTTGTTCATATCTAGAACTTGTTCATATCTTGGCCTTTTAAAATTGTTCATATCTAGAGGTGCAGCAGATCATGAACCATTTCCTCTTAGATTATGTAAGCTTCATTCTGTTCTCCATCCCTGTCTCCCAGAAAAAATGGATGGGTACCTAGGAAACAATTAATCCTGCTGATAAAGATAGAGGCAAAGAAGGCATTAAGTACCCCACCCTTTTCCTCATCCTTTGTCACTGGCTTCCCCTTGCATCAAATGAAGGATTAAGATTTTCCTAGTCCTCCTTTTGTTGTTAATATATTTATAGAAATATTTGGCCCTTCTAATTTCCTGTCTGCATCGCTTCATTGCATTGTAACAGTCATCATGAGCTGCTTGTCCAATCTTCCAAAGGGAACAGGTCTTCCTTTTCTCCCTGAGTTCGAGCCAAAGCTCCCTGTCCAGCCAGACAGGCCTTTTTCCCCATGAGCTAGTCTTTCAGAACATGGGAATGGCCTTCTCCTGTACTGTTAATACTTCCTTATTTAAGTATGTCCAGCCTTTCTGGACACCTTTGTCCTTCAGAACTCTGTCCCGGGGAACTTTGTCAATCAGTCTCTTGAGCTGGCCAAAGTCTGCCCTCCAGAAGTCCAAGGTGGCAGTCCTGCCAACACCACTCCTTACTTCCTCAAGAATCAAAAACTCTGTCTTCCTGGCAACTAGTAAAAATCTCTCCTATTCAGAGATAATCTACTGACAAATTCCAGCACCTTTTAAAAAAACCGCACAGCACAAACACTGAACCCATTCCAGCTCTGCATTATTTCTTTACTTGTTTGCAGTGTGATTTACTACTTGTGCCCTAAAAGAATAGAAAAGTAAAACATGCCTCTGGCAGAAGTATTAAAGGGGCAGACATTTCCTTCACCTCTAACAGTGTTATATCCATTCTGAAAAAGTACCAGGATGATAAACTGTAATGTTTTCCAGAAAAGTGTTTTTAAACCTATAAAAGCAAGCACAAACTCCTCAAAAGAGGCATTGCAGCAGTTTTACTGGGTCATAGATAATGCCAGTTTTTTTATCCCTCACGGCCTCATCCTGCATGGTGTTTCCACATTTGTGCTGTTCATAGAGAAGGTAAATGAAGTACAGAAGGTGTTTGTTGAATAAAAGAGTATAAAATCACAGTGTAAAATTGATTCTTTTCCCCAGGAACCTCAGTGCAATGGCAGCTAGCATCAACCAGATTGTACAGTAAATTGCTAAACAGGGAGATCTGTGGAGCTTTGTGGTGCTTTGGAGTGTTGAATGACTGATATGAAAATAGTTTAAAAGGAAAAGAGTTTATGCTTTTTTTTTTTTAAAGCTTGACCATTTACAGGCAAGAGAATCCACAAAAAATTATCTTCAGCACTGGGAGAGCTCAAATTTCCCACTCAGGATGAAGGTGGAGAGCATTCAGTGGATATTTTTCTCTTCAAACTATTTCTTGCTCCACATAAAGACAAGCCCAGGAGAAGTGGAAGAGAAGGGATCAGAAAACTAGTGAGAGCCTTTCAGAGGGGTACGACTGCGCTGTCTGAGCACCCCTGGCCATTCGCATATGTTTAGGAATTGTAAAAACATTCACTACAGCAGGGAATAAATACAATCATTCCACTGTGGAAAATATAGTCACCAAGACATGCAGAAGTTGTTATGGTAAGATGAGGGATGCACCTTGTTGAGTCCCAAAGATTACCAGCCTAAAACACTTTGACCAGATCAAAAGGGAGTGGTGTAATTATGCTGCAAAAAGGCTGTAGCTGGGATAATGGTCAAAACTTATGACTTGCCCATGGTTTGCTTAGGAAAACAGCACTTCCTATCACACCCAAGAATTCTAACCCAGGCCTTGGTAAATCAATGCAAACCAACTAAGACAGCAAGGCCGGTAGACAACAGGTAATCAGGGACCTGTCATCATTAGTCCAGCCTGCTTGGAAGGTAAAGATTTCAGTTTCACAGCATGCTAGATATACCAAATGCCATTGGCCAGCACACAAAAAAGTGGGTGTCACATTCCTCCAGAACGTTTCCAACTACTGCTGCATCATCCATCTTCCTATAACCATTGTTTCCCTGTCATCCGTCTTCCTCACAACAAAGCTGGATGCTTTCTAAACCATACAGCTGTGCTATAATCTGCCAAGAGGCTGAAATTACCATCCTTGACCTCCATCCATGCCAAATAGCCAGGAAATTATCTCCAAAGGCTGCTGCTGCATAGATCAAACTTTTTCCTCAGATGGTAAAGACCACATTTCTCTTACAAACCAAAACTCAAGTTTGGAAAAAGAGATAAAACTTAAGAGGAAAAAGATTCCCCTAGTCCACACAGCATTGTTGGAAGATGCATTAAAATCTGAAGTCCTGAAGCTGTGCTTGTATATTCAGTGTATAACGCCTGTAGCAGCTGGAAAACATAGCAGTTTGCCAGCATCATGGAGGAGACAAGACTAACTCCAAAGCTGGAACTGGGTAGATTTAGACTGGATGTGAGGAGGAAGTTCTTCAGCGTGAGAGTGGTGAGATCCTGGAATGGGTTGCCCAGGGTGGCTGAGGCCCCGTCCCTGGTGGTGTTTAAGGCCAGGCTGGATGAGGCTGTGGCCAGCCTTATCTAGGGTGGGGTGTCCTTGCCCATGGCAGGGAGATTGGACTAGATGATCTTTTGAGGTCCCTTCTATGATTCTATGATTCTACATATATTTGTGGGCAACCTAAGAGATGTGCAGAGGCACAGCAAGAAACATAAATTTTACACAATGCACAGAAACAGCTAAAATATTTTCTTCCTTGATGCATTTGGGTAGCACAGAGAAATGTGTGACAGAGAGCTTCTCTCACCTTGATGTTCTGTCAGGCTCTGACCTGGCCACACCACTGGCATAGCAAAGTAGAGATACTGTCCTTATTGCAACAGGAGAAGCTGTGCTTCAAGCAGCACAGACAGAAAAGACAACAGACCAATTACCCAACTTCACCAGAAACTCAGCCATGAATTGTTCAGCAGTGCAAATCACACAAATTTAAGGAGGCTTGTTCACATCCAGTTCTTCACCCACTTTCTTGTTCAGGAAAAGGGAGATGGTGAGCAATGCAAATTTTGTATCTGTTTTAGTGTTCAAGTTGGTAAGTCTTGTGCTTCTTTCCAGCAAAGCAGAGTGAAGTGAGAGAGAGGAAGGTGTTTGATGACATCAGAGAATAGGAAGAAAAGAGGAACTAGGACTCTAAAGAGGTGGATTATTGATCATTTAAAAGCTAAGTGAAATCCTTCGAGCAATATTATTTGAAGTATCATTCATTAGAAAGAAGCATATCTGAGTACTTACTAAGCAATAATTTGGCCATCTGTTATGACTATTCGCTAACAGCATTCAGATACAAAAATACTAGAATCATAGAATCATTAGGGATTTGAAGGGACTGCAAAAGATCATCCAGTTTGATCTCCCTGCCACAACAGGACCACCTAGACCAAGTCACACAAGAACATATCCAGGTGGGTTTTAAACATCTCCAGAGAGGGAGACTCCACAACCACCCTGGGCAGCCTGTTCCAGTGCTCTGTTACCCTCACTGTGATGAAGTTCCTTCTGATGTTTATATGGAACCTCCTGTGTTCCAGCTTACACCCGTTACTCCTCGTCCTGTCACTAGATGACATTGAGAAGAGCCCGGCTATATCCTCCTGACACCCATCCTTCACATATTTATAGACATTAATGAGGTCACCCCTCAGTCTCCTCTTCTCCAAACTAAAGAGAACCAACTCTCTCAGTCTTTCCTCTTAAGGGAGGTGTTCCACTTCCTTCATCACCCTCGTTGGTCTATGCTGGACTCCTCCAGCAGCTCTGTGTTCTTCTTGAACTGAGGGACCCAGAACTGGACACAATTCTCCAAATGTGGTCTCACTAGAGCAGAGTAGAGGAGGAGAAGAATCTATCTCGATCCGCTAACCATCCCCATTCTGATCCACTCCAGGTTGCTATGCTATTGGCCCTCTTGTCCACAAGAGCACATTGCTGGCTCATGGTCATCCTGCTGTCCACCAGGACTCCCACATCCCTTTCTCCTACACTGCTCCCCAACAGATCAGTCCTCAACCTATACTGCTACCTGGGGTTGTTCTTGCCCAGTTGCCAGACTCTACACTTGCCCTTGTTATACTTCATTAAATTTCTCACCACCCAGCTTCGTGTCACCAGCAAACTTGCTGACAGGGCACTCTAATCCCTCATCCATCATCTATTCATTAATGTATAGATTGAATATGATTGGTCCCAGCAGTGACCCTTGGGGGACTCCACTAGATACAGGCCTCCAACTCAGCTCTGTCCCATTGACCACTACTCTCTGGTTTCTATCTTGCAGCCAGTTCACTATCCACCTCACTACCTGATTGCCCAGACCACACTGCCTCAATTTGGCTTCGAGAATGCTATGTGAGACTGTCAAATGCCTTGTTGAAGTCAAGATAGACCATATCTTTCTGCCTTCATCTATCCACCTGGTTATGCCCTCATGAAAGGCTATGAGGTTGGTCAAGCATGACATCCTTTTGGGAAAGCCATGCTGACTGTCACTAATGACCCTCCTGTCCTTGATGCACCTGGAGACAGCATCCAGGACAAATTGTTCCGTCACCTTTTGTGGGATGGAGGTGATGCTGACTGGTCTATAGTTACCTGGGTCCTCCTTCTTACCCTTTTTCAAGATTGGAGTGACATTTGCTATCCTCCAGTCCCCAGGC
>JAOXOE010028752.1:0-15583 GCA_028565055.1 Phoeniculus purpureus
GTATAACTTCTCCAGTGAAGTGATCCTGCTGTGGCAGGGGGATTGGACTGGATGATCTTTCAGGGTCCCTTCCAATCTCTAATGATTCTATGATTCTATGATTCTATCTCCAGTACTGAGTACTTGGGCATAGGTTAGCTCACAATTTGTACATGTGTGAAAACAAATGCTTGGAGTAGAGTCCTTTTCTCCTTCCCAGCAGAATCTTAGAACACACTTTGACCAGTCACTGTGAGCGCGTTCTGTCAATCAGTCTCCCCTATCAAGGCTTAGATGTAGTGCTTCCAAGACTGGAGCCGTCTGTCCTGCAGGGAGTCCTATGGGCAGTCAAGCAAAGTAGATTTAGGGCTAGGTTTAGCAGCTAATAAAAAAGTCACACACACAATACACAATAGTATTTTGCTTTCTGATCATTTGTTATATACCATTCTGGACCGTGAGCTGCAATCTGAAGACTGAGGTCTCCCGAGGTTAGCCCAAGGGATGAAAACAATGTCTTTAAAGTGCCTAGAAAGACGGGAAGGATTTTTATCCCAAATGTTTTCCTAAATACCATTTTAATCTATCTGGATTGCGTTTATTTGGGCATTATGTTTTCCTCTGTGTAAGCCCAAGTAGGAGTTTTTTAACTGGTGTTCCTTCCTCTTGTGTTACCTGACTACAATGAAGGGAATGACCCCATGGTATTCCGTCTCCCATTCCTTTAAATAAAAACCCTATAATTAAACATTGGAATAGTATTCCCAGAGAAGTGGTGGATTCTGTAGCTACAGACTTGTTCAAAGCTCAGCTTGACAGGGTGGTGATCTGCCTTATTTAAGCTATATTTCTTTAATTTAATGGGTTAGGCTTGATGATCCTTGAGGTCCCTTTCAACCAGTCTACTGTGATACTGCGATACTGTGAGAATTAGAAGCCTTCCTTCCCTCACCTTGTTCCATTGTGCCTAAAGCTCAGTGTGGGGTGGTGGGCTCTTTTCCTTCTGAGGTAGTCCTGACATTTGCCACGAACTAACCCTAACAAGAGTGGATTTCACAGCAGACTCTGCTTGGTAAAGCACCACAGCAAAACCTGGGCAACTGTGGTTGCCTGTGGAAAATGCTTTTGCACTACACCAAGCGTAGGCAGCCACATAAGGATCTGGAGGGCCGCACAGATTTGCTGCACAAGACAAATGTTAGCCCTGAGCATGAGAAACCTCAGTCCCTACCACCTCCTCTTTGCTGGAACGGTTGTGGTTGGGAGCTGTTTACATATATTAAGTTTGCAATCAGCCTTATGTAAAATACCACCAGATTGTGGTCAGTGGTTGTATGCAGACTTTGTCATTTTGCTTACTGACCACACGTTCTCATTGATCAATTCTAAATTGGATTATTGTTAGGTTTAAAAGCGCCTCAACAGCAGAAAGTGGCGGTGGAGGCTGGCAAAGCAGAGATGGATAGCAGAATAAACAGGCAAAGTGACAAGATTTCAGACTGAATTGATCACTGTCAGCGAGTTAGTGGTCAGCTGTCTGACCTTTGGTGCCCAAACCAAACATCAGAATAATGTTTAGACAAACACATTTGATTTTTGAGGTAATGGGTATGTCAACCAAATGACAAACCTTAGAAAGGTCAAAGGGATATCCATTTTTCAGACTTTTTTCAAGAATTAATCGTTCATTTGGGAAGCTGTGTCTTTTTAAGCTGGACAGAGAGAAAACTTCACTTTCTCTGTGTGCACGCTCACAAGCACTGCAGATTGTTTGGCCACAGCCACCAGCCCCATCAAACCCAGCCTGTCACTAACTCCTGCCGTTCACAGCTGCATTTTGCTGCATGCAGAACTACCCTAAGTGCCCCAGAGTTGGTGTTTTGGGCTTTGAAGAAAATCCAACGAGAACTTTAATCCTCCCACTGTTCCTCATAGCAAGTGTGGGAAGGGCAGTTGATCTGACCATTTGGCCGAGAACCAGACCTTCCCTGCTGGCACTGTGAGACTCCTACAGCACATCACAGCTCGGCACCACTCAGCCTCATAAACTGGCTTCTCCAGTCTCCGTTGTGCCAGCCCTTCCAGGCTGGTAGCCTTCTGGTAGCATGTGTCTTCTGTACAGCAGGGAGTAATAAATGAAAGCTACTTTGATATGTTTAGAAGTGGTTAATAAATAAGAAAGCCTAGAGAGGCTGGCATTTCCTTGTGGTTTTACAGTCCAGGACCTTCTCTTTGCTGCTGCAGTACAGACAGTACCGGGGAAAGACACGGGAATGTTGATGATAAACTAGAAAAGGAGAACAAAATGCTAACACTAACAAAAATGTCTTTGAGTTCTACCATTACTGGCTCTGGGTCTCAGACTGCTGTTTAAACAATCTCGACTTACCTTTGTCTAGATTATTTTCTTGACAAGGTGTGAAAGAGCACTACGTATTCTCGTTGTAAGCACCAGTGGGGACTTTTTTATGGTGTGCCTATTGGAATTCTTGAGAAACAAATGGGTTTTTCTTCTTCTTAACTAATTTCTTCATCCCTGCCACCAAAAAAGCATTTGTGGTACTAATGCCGTACTTGGGAAGGAAGAAGTACTCTGGAACTGGGAATAAGAAGCAGGAACAGGGAATCAATTGTGAATTAAGATCAGAAGAAAGTTTTCCTAACCCTGCCATGGATCATCTCTCTGTTGTTCGTTCTTCTCTTCTTTCACTTGTACATAAAAGCAGCATTGCCCAGCATCACAGAAAGATCAGCAGCAGCTACCCCTCCACTTTCAGCTCTTCGGCTGTTCCCACTGTTCTGCTCCTTGCTCGCAGGATTCACTCAGTGGCATAGTAAAATGCAAAATGCTCCCAAAATAACAAACTCATCCCTTTAAGTTCAACACCACCTATTTGCAGGACTTTAGCAAGGGTCTGCAACCTGGCCTCTGCAACACTGTGCCACTGTGGAAACAACTGTCTATACCATAGCTAAGAGCATCACTTCCATCATCAGACATCAGTCACTATCAGGATCATGACAAACTTAATCAAAAGCCCTCTGGATCTGGATCCTCTAGCAACCATTTGCTGTTGTTTAACTGGCACTCTGACTTTTCAGGTTGGATTTGGCTAATCCTTGTCCATTACAGCAACCTTTGAAAAGGTCCTTCAAGTACACAGGCTCTGTATCGATTATCGTTACTTGTGTTGTGGCTGGTATGTAGCAAAGCATAGTGTAATATGAGAAAAATATTGATTTCAGGAAAGTTAATATTATTAAAAGGTAGTTGTATTAATCTCTTTCTTGAATTTTAGTTGGGGGTTTTCCTCTTAGAAAATCAATGAAACTAATAGTCTTGTTATAGCAGGAGCACTTGTTAGGCTATTTTTTCACTCCAACGCTTTTAAGTTAGGTTAAGATCAGAAGAGCTGAAAGGCTATAAACTTATTGACTGTGACTTAGAGGACTTGCATGACTGCAGGCGCTATGTTCATTCACTTTTTGTCACTTGATCTGGAGATAAAAAATATAATTCCACAGAATTTTTGCTATATCTGTTTTCTGTTTGCAAAAACAAAGGCCCTGTAGTATTTCAGGCAAAATCTCATAATCCAAATTTACCTCAATGATAGTGTAGAATTGCTTGGGGTTGTTTTGACCAAAGCGTAGGACCTAGGACTGGGCTTTGCTAAACCTTGCAGAACTGACCTCAGCCTATTGATCCGGCCTGTCTAGCTGCAAAGCTTTCCTACCCTAAACAGATTCCATGTTGCATGGGATCCACCCTTGCTGAGAGTACACTCAATCCCCTCACATCCAGATCATTGATAAAGACGTTCCACAACACTGGCCCAGATACTGAGCCCTGTGGCTGGCCACAAACTCAGTTTAACTCCGTTCAACACAGCTGTCTCGGCTCGACCTTGCAGACAGTTTTTATTATCAAAGAACCCACCTGTTTAAACCACGAGCCACCAGCTTCTTTAGGGAAGTGCTGTGGGAGGCTGTCAAATGCTTTACTGAAGACTAGTTGACTCCAACACAGAACATGTGTCCTTAGCCTGAAAGTTCTTCACTCACCTTGTGTCTAGGTTTTCTCGTAACGACCTTTATCCAAAACATTTGCGTACGCAACACATGTAATGTGTGCTGAATATGATTGTCACCTGAAATGTTGGACAAATAGGGACAACAGGCTCATCCCATGGGACAAGTGTCACAGATCAAATAATTTTGGCACTCTTTCCCCCATTGCTCCTGCATACTCAGGTGTAGAAATTAACTCCAGTGCAGCAAAGAGCTACGATTTTTCTGGCTGGTCCTATTTTATCACTGCAAAATCATCTGGCCTGTAGGTAGGATGTGCATTATAAAGCCAACTGCAAAAATATCCTGGTCGTGGAAGCCGTATGTTGTGATCCTCACTGAGCACTGTGGTTGAAGTGCGAACTGTTACAAACCATGGAGGAGCTTTCCAAAGGCGTAAGTGGATGTTGGCTGTCTAGGACCAGTGAAAGGCTGTCTCCCTGTGGCTTTCACTTGTCAGTGAAACCACAGCCTCCTTTTTTCTTCATAACACTACAGCTCTTAACTCTGCCTGATCTCTCTAAATCTGCCAGTGCCAGTGCAATTATCTGCCATCAGCTATATACCATCAACAGCAAATAAGCGTGCTCTGTCTGACAAGAGCACTACAATAATATAGTTTGGAGCCAGATGAGGCTGCTCTTTGAAAATCAGAGGTGCAATTGGTAGAGCTGCGTCCCTCATCCCAATTTCTCACAAGGTTTACCCATGTGTGTGCCCACTCATAAGCACCACACGCCCCCTTACACTGAAATTTCGTCAGTTACTTTTGTAAAATAAGAAGGTGACAAATGGCTCCTGATATGAAACATCAATAATGAAAAACCAAAATCTTATAAACCCTTCTGCTTTCTGCAGTGCAGATGAAAACGTTTCAAGATGCAGAAAATATCTACAAATTAACTTACAGAGGAGATGAAGAGAGGAATATCCTACTGTTATTGCAGTAGGTTTTTTACAATAGGGTATTGTAGTAGGGTTTTTTACAGCCACCTAGTAGGAATGTCTTGCCATTCCATGCCCAACGTCATGTTGGAGGGAGTCAAATCCATTGCTCAATGTTGCCGAAAGCTCCAGTGTTTCCAAGGGTGAGCCTGTGCTGGTGCATCCATTCTCACCTGAGCAAGCACACATTCAGTTCCTTCTCAGGGGATGGACAAACCTCAGGTGCATCCTCTCAATTTTTCCTTTCTCCTTTCCTCTATGGTCACGCTCAGTAGCTTTGGCATTCTCAGTTACTGAGCAGGGTCACCAGAGCACTCCATGGGTCAGCCAACTGAAGGCTAGATATAACATGGCATAATCCTTGTCTGCTGCCACCATGCCGAGGACATGATGTGATTACTCACCACATCCCAACCCAGATACTGTTGTAAGTATGATTGTCCCTTAAGTCAGTACAAGCGACACGGTACAGTTTGGGATATATACTTACACTATAACCCTTGCAGGCACCTGCAGAGCATGGGAAGCTTTTGGGGTGTTTCCTACACCCAAGGGGCCCAAAAGCTGTACATACATATTTCTGGGAAAACATTCTCCCTCTAGCAAAGCAGCTCTCAGCGGCCAAAACACTGGCATGGCAGGGAGGCAGGGACAGAGGTGTATTAGAGAAGCATCCATCAGCTCAGAGAAAATACGATGCATTGTCCCGTCCCAAAGAGACCCACAAAGCACTGACACAAAACCAAAGGGATCAGGCTTCTGGTCTGCAGGGATTTCACATCTGTGCAACATCTTTGGCTGCTGTGCACTTCACCACCACCAGAGCAGTGCCAGGATCAGGTCCATGGTCAGTGGCAGCCTTTCGGAACCCCTCTGCCTTGGTGCTCATCCAAGCAACCACAAGTCTTGTGTGGTATGGGAACTCGCAGCCAGCTGAGGTGTGGTGCTTCTTTGTTTTTAAGCAAATGCATAGAAAGCACAAAATATGATTTGCAATCTGGGTATGGGTAGCTTTACTACTGTCCCATCTCTGGATGCAATAAACCACATACTAATCCCTTCACCCTCTCCTTCTCTTCCCCTCTGCCCCAAGTAATTAATTCCTTGTGTTGCGATCACCAAGAGATAGAGTGGCCTTTGGAAAGAACAAGTTAGCAGTATTAATAATGCTCAATTGCCCAGTCTCACAAAGGCCCCAAATAGAGCTGGCAGGAACATTTTTAACAAAACATTGCTCATTAAAATACAGGGTTTGTCAAAGCTGAAGTGTTCTATGGAGATATATTCATCGTGACAAAACCTTCTGAAGCTCGGGGCTACTGACTAGGAGCAGAGGGAAAGCTGTACCAAAACCTGGAGATTTTTAATCCAAGAATAGTAACATTTGACACAGCTCCAAATCAGAAAAATGTTCTAAAAGTTCTGTTTTCATTCCACAGTGGAACAAAACCAGTTCTGGAGTGTCAGAAGTTTTATTACACCGAACTTTACTCTCTGGTACACTCCAGCAAAAATGATCTACATGTGAGCTGATTACGAGGGAAACATCTCTCTTTCATAGATGTAGATTCTCTTCTGTAGGTGTCCATGAGTGTATGACTTCAATTTATACCATTTGAGCTGATGATTGTTTGGGCAGCTGATTTCTGTAGCCACGGGATCAGCTGTGAAAGACAGAACAGCTGAAGTGCAGACTCTCCTCCAAGGAGTAGGTGAGAAAGAGGTTATTCAAGGCTTTCCCCCTGCCTCTGCTGTTCTCTGGGACGGTAATAAAGCTACCCATGGCCAGATTGCAAATCATACTTTGTGCTTTCTATGCATTTGCTTAAAAAATGAAGCACCACACCTCAGCTGGCTATGAGTTCTGCCTCACTGTGTTCCCTACTGTCATGTTCACAACTAATACTTCACATGAGCTTGGGTCTCTCAATGGGCCGTCTGATGTATTTTGTTACCTATGTCATGATTGTTGTCTGAGTTAGGTTATTTTTTAATTACTTTTCTCAAAATACTATGACACCTGAGTGAATAGAGAAGAAAATAAGCACAGGAAGTAGCATTCTCTTTCCGAGTTTCACCATTAGATGATACGTGTTGATGGGTAACCGTAACCGTCTCATCATTATGATCTCCATTGCTTGCAAAGTTCAACGTACTCAACAACAAAAAAAAGTGTTCTGCAGTGTATTTGATACCTATGCCATATCTGCAAAAGAAAAATCACTCAAGTCAGATAGAATAGAAAGGATCCTGTTAAATTTAAAGCTTAAATAAAATGTCATATTTACCCTGGACCGGGGCCATATTACATTTTGGGATGCGGGTAATACACAGACATCAGATATGTTTTAAGTTGCCATCTCTGGAAAATATTTTAATGCAGTGATGGTAGTTAGCAAGAAAAGGATGTTATCAATTGGGCAGAAAATACCAGTAAAGGAAAAGTAATGCTTTGAAGGGGGGTTGGGGGTTTTTTTTTTTGCTTCTAGGGCTTTTGACCTTCACTTATCCCTTAACAATCAGAATTATTTCAAATGTGTCCTCCTACTGTGTTGCTCTTTGTAACACTCATGCAAACCAAAGGGGAAACAGGCTAATATCTAATGAAAGGATGACCACAAAACTCATTCATCACAATGCACTGCCCAATACACAGTTCACACCGTCTAACCAGCGGCTGCACTCACAAACATCCTACTTGGTTTTTAGACATAGTAGTAAAACAAAATTGAGCTGGATGCCTCCCAAATGGCCTCCATGATGTATTTCTGTGATTCACACTTTGTGTCTTATCTTGATGTGTCATAGCAGGGGTACAGCACTAGGAAGTATTTCAGCAACACTTTTTTTAATGCGAATGAAGGCGCCTCCCGAGTTTATCTGGAGTTCTTGTTCTTGAAATGGGCAGAGCAGGAACCTTCTGGTTTTCACATTGCCAGTTCAAGTCTGACCCTAACAAAAAAATACATCAGGTTCTGAAATAAGGGTATGTAATTTATGTCATTTTTCCTCTCTTTTTCCTTTTCCTTTATGTCTTAAGGATTATGTTGACTCGGCTGTTCTTCCAACAAAAGTATTTGCTGACTTTTTGTATATCTGAGAGGGAAAATCTTCCCTTAAAATATTCCAGTCCTTACAAGATTTCATCCAACTCATCCACTCTTCTGAGTACTAGTCACTGACTTGTAAAAAAGCTACATGTCTGGCTCCCAGCTTCAGCAGCTTCTACAGATGAGGCCGAGGATCAAAAGATTTGGAAAGCCTTTTGCATATTGTACTGGAAGAAATGATACCACGCACACTCCAGGGCTATACATCTGCACATCCATGAGAGATGTGATCTGTGCAAAGTAAATAGCCTGCAGATTTCGTCTTTATTAGCCCAAGTTTAATGGTCATCTCTTCTTGTCCCCTTTTTGTCAACACTGCTGGGAACAAACCCTTCAAAGCTTTATTGGGTTTGTGTTTCCATTGTCTCCTTGTCATGGGTCTGCTAGGCAAAACTTTTCTTTTACAGTGGCTGCTTCTTCCTAAAAGCTTTGATTCCTTCTTTCTGGACCAGTAGGCACCATCACTGCATTTCTCTCTTGTAATTGCCTTGAGCCAATTTCTCCTAAAAGAATTAAAAATGCAAACCTAATATCATAATTGTGTAATATGATAAGCTTGGCAGCTCAATCAATACCATTCCCCGCTGTCAATAATACAGCTCTGATGCATGTTTGTCGGACCTGACCAATCTCACTTTATCACTGGCACTGTGGTCCTTCCACATCCATAAGATATGACATTTTATTAGTAGGTTCCTATCAATCAGATCTAATTTTTTGCATCATAGAAATTAGTTTTGTCGTCTCGCTGCCTGGCAGCACGGGGATTGCTCTTTGAGCCAAGCGTCAGAGGCTCGCGGACTTAGACTTCCCCAGGCTCCCATGTTGCAGTCTGGCTGAGAACTGGGACTGACAATAGCACACTTGGGTGTCTTCATTTTCTAGCCACAAATGACATGGGGTTATCAGCAAAGGACATGGCTGGTAACCACCGTGGAACAGGAAATCTGTGGATCAATACAGGAATGCCCACTGCTGCTTGTATTGTTGGGTGTAGCTGTGAATTAAGGAAGATTTAATATGAGATAACTTTTCATCCCCTGCTGAGTCTACAGAACTCATTCCAGACAGTACTTTATTATGCAGTAATGCTTCCAAAGTAAAGCGGGTCTGAATATGCCAAGAGGGCTGCTGATCCAAAATGGAGGCAAATCAGAAGACACATTTATTCTGGTATCACAGAGATTGTTCCTTCCTGCCCAGCCACAACTCCAATAATTGAAAGGAAAAGGGCAATTTGCATTTTCCTAAAGTCCACACCCTTAATAAACCTAATTTTTTCTGCTTGGATTTGCTTTACAATGGGGTATCTAGGGAGCTGTTTTTCTAAAAAAAATTGTCCTTCTTGTGTCCTGAGGAGAAAAAATGGTTCTGCTGGTCTTCAAGCCGGACTACCCACCTGAAATAACACATTCTCTTGACTTTAAGGAAAGAGGCCAGTATCAGTGCCGGAGTGAGAAATGCATGTGGTGAACATGCTCGCAAGGTTTAAGTTGTTTTCTGTTGCATCATTACAAAGTCTCTTCAGTTATATAAAAAGTGAGTGGTGGTGAGGAAAGAAGCAAGACCAACGGACTGCAGCGATTAAGGATTAACATTAGTGCAAATAAACTAAGAAAAGCTTAAAAGAATTATTCGCCTCACTGAGTCAGGATCATCGAACTGGAATGTTAAGGGTAGCTGATGAGAAAGAATGTACAGGAAAAGAAATGGCTACTCTTTGGGATGAAAGCAAGCTACACAGCTCTTCACAACTGCGAAGGTTTCAGTGTCCGTCCAGAAAGCATCAGGAAGAGGCAAGTGAAATTGCGTACAGCTGGACACAGTTAGGAAGGATTTTTACTAAACCTGTCGAATCAGTCATCATGGCAACTCTTCAGAGACTAATAAATGCATCACTTAAGGATTTTGCTCTCTCTAACTTAGGTAACTCAGTGCTCATTTGTCTGACTTGAGAAGTACAGAGGACTTTAAAACAAATTTAGAAGGAAAGAATAATTAAAATCTTGGAATAAAATAGAAAAAATTATTAAATCAATATGGTGTTTGAAAAGATAATAATTCCAGACTAACCTAACACCTTCCACATTATGAGACAACTGATTTATTCCATTTTAAATCAATGGAGCCAGCTGGATTTAGTCATATTTCAGTAAAACACTAGTTTTCATGGTGCATGAGAAGTTATTAGGTGTTACAAGCAGGTGAAGACTATTTTTAACGGTAAGAAACTACCTAAGGAGAGATGATAATGATTTCTACTGAGAAAAGGATTTGTGGAGTGTTGGGAAGTTACTAGGTCTGCAACAAGGATCCATCTTGGGACGATCTTCTCTGCTTTTCATTAATGTCTTCTGTAAAATACAGCACTTGTGCTAGTAACATAAAGTAGAAGAGTTAGAACATCCTCCAGGGAGAACAGGATAGTCTTGATAGTACCTGTGTTAAGATGAAATTCAGTGGTCAGATTTGTACACAAAAGGAAAATGAAAAGTAATAAAGACCAAGAACAAGAAATTCTGATGAGAGTTGGGAACCTAGCAATTAGAAAAGAAACACAGTGAGAGATCTCGATATATTAGTTATTTAACTGCAAATCACTCAGCTGATGTGCCTATATGAAGGCAGGTGTGATCCAGGTATGTATGAGGAGAAACACTGCCAGAAAAGATCTAAAATATTTGTGGTAAAATTTTGGACTTCTGTTGAGCTGTAGTGTCCAATGTCTTTCATATTCAGGGCCTTGTCTTCAAGACAGATTAATTCAGTCTAGGATACCGAAGGTGATTAAGGGAAGACGAGTCCATTTGAAGGACTTTTGAGATATATATATATATATATATATACACACAGATGATGTTTTCTTTATGGCATATCCACAGCAGATTATGGTCTAGTGGTCACCTACTTTCTTGGAAAACTTCATTGTGCAAAACGAAGAAAATCCAGCCAGAGTTCCATCTTTGTCATCCTCCCTTACCCCTCATCGCAGATGGCCTCACAACTGCCGTTACCAGGACTGTGTGGATTCAACCCAGTGCCCAGTCACTATAAGTTATGGGAGTTGGTTGTTCGTATTCATTTGAAGCACAAAAAATAGTGAGAGTGGTCTTATACAGCAAGGCACCAAGATTTTGTGGAAATTGTGTGAGACCTTTACTGGGAGAGACATGAAGACATGAACAGGTCTGTCAAGAGGGTATTGGGGACCACACCAGAAAACCCGTTCAGAAGAGGCACAGCCTAATTTCTACTAGGAGGTAGGAGCATCGCACTTTCCATGCTAAGCTGTTGCTGAGAATTGCCTGGAACACAGTTTATGCTCCAGGTAGAAATGACACCTGTAATCAGGTTCAAAATTTGTTGGTGTGGATAATTGTTTGTTTGGGTGTCCAGGTACCACCTCACGTTATTCAGTCTAGCAGTCTAAGCACTGTCTTCTCTGGAGTGAACGAAGCCCAAACACTAGTCAATACAGGTTACAGGCACAATTTTCTTGACACAGATTTTTCTCTATTTTCTTAATCCTGCATTTCTGTATATTTCAGAGAACTATGCTCTGCAGTTCCCACCTTTAGACTCGGCAAAAGCACTGCAGTTCTCCTCTGTGTACTGCCTAACACAGAGTAAGCATATAGGGGTAGACAAGGGCTGGTTTTATTTTCCTGTACCTCTACAAGTGGAAACACCATGTAGCAAGACCAAAAATCAGTAAGATCATCATGTCTTTCTCCAAGGATATAAATAGGTCATGTTATTAATGTATACACATTAAAAATGGCTCTTTCCAGTGGGAAAGCACCACAAGGCCATTAATATACTAATGTTATCCACTCTCCAGCAGACCACAGTCACGGTCAGTTAGCTGCAGAGGAGCCTTTCATTTTCCAGGCTAAGTAGAACAGTTGTGAGCTGAAGGAAACTAAGAGAATGATACACAGTTAATGAAGCAAAGCAAGGAAAGACCTAAACCTGTTTACTGTCTTTTATCATTTACCTTACCTTGACTGAGATCTGGGTTGATACTAGCCTTGTAATGATACTGCTGCAACAGCCACGTCAGCATGTAAACATCACAGGCATGCCAACAATGAGAAACGCTGTACATGATCCCTGGCAGGTCACGGGAGGTGTACTCACCTTTAGACGTGTAACCCTAAGCAGTCTGTCTTTCTGGCTAGCGAGGAATAAGACTCCAGTGCTGTACATCTGGAGAAATGAGGGTGTGGGTTCAGGAAAATTCTTAACACAGAGTAAGGTTTTCAAATTGGCTTTGCCATGAGCTTTGCCTCACACTACGATCATTAATAAATGTGGAATCATAGAATCATGGAATATGAAGGATGAATTCTCATGCTGAGACTGCAAGATAGCCCCAAATAAGGCTAAGTATATGCATACTACCTCTGATAGTGATATCTAGTTACAGAGCAAGATAAATGAATTCTAAATGCAAAAATAATTAGAAATGCAATTTCTCATACGAAGAATAATCTGCAGTTAAGAAACCTTACTTCTGTCATAGTGGAGAGGACACACATGCAATATTTTCTTGAGAAGAAGTCATTATTTGTGTTCTCTATTTGGTTAAATACTGCTTGCCTTTCAGAAGTCAGTTGGCAGAAGGGGTGGGTGATTTGTAAATTGTCCCTTTTCAGCAGTTTTTTTAACATACTGAAAAATAAAATATCAAAAACAGAAAATCAAATCCATGAAACTGCGATGACCCAAGAATAGTTATCCAAAACATCACCAAACAATAACTTCTTGCAACTTCTGAGTCACCATCAGAGCCTGGCATTCAGTCACTTTGAAAACACGACGTAGATGCATCCTTTGCATCTACTGGAAGGTCTTTGCTTGCCTTTACTCTCTGGGAAGAATTCAGTGAATTCAGGGTGTAAAGACAAGACAGTCACAGGTGGAAAATATCAAGTCTCTGAGAACCTGAAACAATCCAGAACATGATATTTAAGTAGTGGCCCCAGGTAGACAAGTCATGAGACATAGTACAGTTGTTTCTTTCTAGGCTCTGCACTTGCGCATCTCTCTGCTTTAGTGTCATGCTACATCTCCTACGGTCATTTCTAAAACACAGCTAAAAGACAATCCTTCGGTTCCATGCTAACTCAAGCTCTAAATCACCTGCACTCAGAAACAAATCCTTTTCTCTCTTCACAACATCCTAGTGCCAGAGGTCCAGAAAGCATGCCAGAAAGCTTTGCTTTGGACTGGTGGAATAGTGTTTGGGATCAGTCCATCACACCGTGTGCCAGTGCTTGTGCTAAACACACTAGCACAACCCATCATTGTTGAAGTCTGTCTTTTGGCAGATATGGGGTAAGCACATTGAGGGAAGGAGGGTTGTGGAGAGATGAGCATCTCATCAAAGACGTAGCTGGTACTGTAAGAAGGCCAGCCTGAAGAGAGGTACAGGTTTAAGGACCCCTGGATATCTCACGCATTTTCCAAACCATGACAGTGTTTCAAAGCAAAGTTACGTTGTGCGGGCATGTGCTGGTAACTACAATAAGTACTGAATATGTACAGCAAGGACGTTTTTCTCCCAATAAATATCACCATGGATGTGAACAGGTTCTTTCCAGAGAAGCCTATGTACCACAAATTACCAAAGATGTTTAACTGTACTTCTTGTGCTTTCTCTTTTGCTTGGCAACAGCTGTACTTCGGTCTACCAGCTCAAAAATAAAAGACTCCTAAAGCCACTATGTAAAATAGTTTTAACTTGTTCAAACGAACAAGACTAGACTTTTTGGAGCAGTTTTTGTTGGTTGGCCCCTGAATGTTTGCCTTCAGTCTCCTTGACTTGTAACTATCCCTTCTATACAAAAGCATTACTAAACCTGACAGCATTGATTTTCAAATGTATGATTGCTAGTGAAATATTAAACCCTATTGATTTGAAATTCAGGATCAGATGCCCGTTAGATACTCTGCATATTTGGGGGATGGACAGTATCATTTATCAGCTCTTCCAATTGCAGAATAATTAGAACTCCACCATGTTCCTATTTTGAGATGTAGAGGTTCCCATCAGATTACAGCATCTGCAATATTAAGAAGTGTTCTATGCATTATGTTTACTAATTGGTCAATTTATCCTTCTGTCTAATCTTTTTCATTAATTTCTGAGGGAATACATTGGAATAAAGACATCTATCTTTTCATCCATTGAAATTTTACATTGTTTTGTCCTCTTAATCCACAGAAGAAGTAATAGGAGCTTAATAGACATTTCCACTTTTTAAAAAAAAACCCAAGAAATTATCACAAGCATCTGAAGCAGAGATGAAGAAGCTAGGAAATGTCTTTTAACAGAGGTGAGAAGTTATGTTTAGAGATGGTGAGAGAAACTTGAGTGAAACTTGTCACAAAACTGGTCTGTGAAAAGGACACAGTGATAAAAAACACTGCGAAGACCTGTAGGAGACCAGGGAGTCCTCGCTAGGTCAATGTTTGGACACTCAGAAGTACACAGAAACATTGGAAGAACAACTACGGCTCATGGCTTCCACAGGTTGGCATTCACTTATCTCTGTCTCTGAGGCTTAGTGCTCAAAGAAAGGAAATACTGATCCATCCAGACTATGTGAAGTTTTGCTGATTATTTTCATAGGGATGGGTTTAATTTTTGTCAGTTGATACAGGAATCTTGAAGACTTTACCCGTGTAAAAGACTTTACTCTGTCCTACGAAAATGTACAATAAACTAGCTTCTGCTCTTCTGCCTCACAACAGTCATAGGAAATTTCCATTGAAAGACTCTGTGCATGAAGAAGTACAATCTTGTCAGTTTTTTTGGATCCTAGAGAGTGACAGCCCAAGGAAAAGCTATGTAGCACTGCTAGTCATTTGCAAGGGATAGGGCAAAGTCCCTGTCTCCCAGGCGTCCTGACTCTGTCTGTAGTACGGTGTAGTGTTTGTTTTTCTAGTGATAAGGTTTAAAACAGTGCTTCCTCCTGGGCAATTGTGGAAGAGAGCATATTAGCCAGAAAGAAATACTTGTTCTGCTGAGCCTGGAAGTTGCGGACAGAGAGAACAGGCAAGATGGGGATGGATGGCAGAAGTAAGAATCTGTAGAAGACAGTGACAATAAATACGGGGAAAAGAATACCAAAAAAAAGAGCAAAAGTTCAATATAGATGACATTCCTGTGAAGGAAACTATTTCCAGCTCTGGGTGGGGTTTTTGGTGTGAGGAAGACAGAACCTGAATCCAGATTAAATTTCTTAATCAAATTCACAGATCTCTGTCCAAGTAGATAGAGATTTCCAGGTCACAGATAAGGCTGGTCTAAACTGCTGAACCTTGTGGAACTTTCTTCTACTCAAACAGCAATTCACTAACAAGTAAAACTCCAGCCTGCTTCTGATTATTATTAGCACTGGAACAGGCTGCCCAGGGTGGTTGTGGAGTCTCCTTCACTGGAGATATTCAAGACCTGCCTGGACGAGTTC
>JAOXOE010028753.1:0-15580 GCA_028565055.1 Phoeniculus purpureus
CAAACAGCCTGGGTGCCGCTGTACCGCAGACAGGGGTGATGCATGAATAATAGAGAGGGTGGTGGTACTCGTCTCTAATTGACTGACATGCTCTTTTCCTGCAGATCTCTGATGTAGAAAAGACTCAAGAACCAATATGATAGTGATCTCCCGTTGTATGTTTTCTCAGAATATGTGATGACATTTGGGACACAGTTTCTAATTTGGATGCACTAACTTGCTTCACATTTCTTCTTTTCTGTGCATAGTTAGAGAGTTAATAAACTTTTCCTCTTTCAGTTTCCCTAAGCTATCCATTGTCTGGCAAATTTACCCAAGATCTCACCGAGACCTGACTGCTTTGCTTTCCTTTTCCCTTAAAACCCGGGAGCAAAGCAGTCTCTTAGTTTCAAACCGCTACAGCTGGGCAGAGAGAAATTTAATGAAGTATAACAAGGGTAAGTGTAGAATCTTGCATCTGGTCAAGAACAACCCCAGGCACCAGTATAGATTTGCGACTGAGATGTTGGAGAAAGGGACCTGGGGATCCTAGTGGGCAGCAGGATGACCATGAATCAGCAACATTCTCTTGTGGCCAAGAGGGCCAACAACATCCTGGGGTGGATCAATAGTGGGGTGGTTAGCAGATAAAGAAAGATTCTTCTCCCCCTTAACTCTGCCCTGGAGTATTGTGTCCTGTTCTGGGCCTCAGTTCAAGAGGGACATGGAGCTGCTGGAGGGTGTCCAGCATAGAACAATGAGGATGATGAAGAAAGTAGAACACCTCCCTTATGAGGAAACGCTGAGGGACCTGGGTCTCTTTAGTTTAGAGGAAAGGAGACTGGGAGGTGACCTCATTAATGTTTACAAATATGTGAAGGGTGGGTGTCAGGAGGATGGAGCCAGGCTCTTCTCAATATCATCTAGGGATAGGACAAGGGGCAATGGATGTAAGATGGAACATTGGAGGTTCCATATAAATATCACAAGGAACTACTTCCCAGTGAGGGTGACAGAGCACTGGAACAGGCTGCCCAGGGGAGTTGTTGAGTCTCCTTCACTGCAGAAGTTTAAGACCCACCTGGATGTGTTCCTGTATGACTTTCTTTACGTGATCCTCCCGTGGCGGGTAGATTGGACTAGATGATCTTTCAGTCCCTTCCAATCTTAATGTTCCGTGATTCTGTGATTCTGTGGTTCAAGGCAGACATCCTGGCTCAATTTCCTTCATCAAGCTACACATTAAAACAATTACTTGGAAGGCACTTTCCTTCTTCTATGGAGGAAAACTACTCCTAAACTCTAACCCATAAATCTGAACATTAAAATATATTTGCAGAGAAGACTCATTGTCATGGTTTAGCACCAGGTTAGCCCACAAAATTATAATCTGCTGAACCATGCAGATGGAAATGTCCTCCCACCCCCCAAAGGGGGAGAAAAGAGGTAAACACATGTCCTGAAACTGGAATTAGAAATATTCAACTTTATTAAACTTTATTAAAGATATTTTAAGAAGGAAAAAAAAAAAGAACCCAACCAAAGGGAAAGGAAAAGGAAAAAGGGAAAAAAAGTATGTTCTTCCTCAATTCAAGGTCACCCTCCCCCCACCCAGGCCTGATAACTACTGATTCCTAAGAGATGCTAAAAGCTGCAGACGAGGGGGAGTAAAAAGGAAAGACTGGGAAATCTTCTAAGCAAAACTTAAATATTCAATTTAAGTAGTTTCCTAGGCATTGGTCCAAAAATTTGCAGGAGAGGATAGAGATAAGAGGAAGATAAAAAAGGAAACTAAAAAAGGGAAGGGGAAAAAAAAGGGGAGGGCGTGAAGCAAAAGAGGGCCCAAGAGCCACAGAAGGACAGACAGGCCGCAGTGTGCTACCGGCCGAAAAGAAACTGAAACCAGACACCCAAGACACACAAACAGGGAGGGGGTACCAAAAAGAGGGGAAAAGAAATACCCTGTCCCCAATTAAGGACCCCAAAATCTGTCTGGCCCACTCCACCTGCTCAACCTGTCCCTTGTGGCAGCCACCTTTCCCCTTCACTTGCGCACCACACGCCAACCTCGGCCCCCCCGGCCCGGCACACAGCGTGCAGAAGCGAAAAGTAAACATCCCTGCAGCCAAGACAAGGTAACTTCTTGTATGCTAGAAGAGAGTTCAGTGCAGGAATACCATAAACAAACATGATTTCACCAAATCCAGAACACTCATGTTCTTAATTAAGACTCGAATTTCACACCTGGATTTTTTACTTAAGAAATCTCAATGAAGAGTATGTTTGTGCATATATAGAAATTTCTATAACCCAAGCTTCATTTCTCGAGGCTCTTTTAGTTGATGTAGCTACTGATATTCCACAAATGCTCATCCAAAAAGAGAAAATTACTCAGTTTCCTGTTACTGTATAGAAAAAGAGGAAAATTTTTGGTGTCTCCATCACATTAAAGGTTCAGGTTCTTCACAAACATTCACATCTGTCACTTTGCCAAAGACCATTTTAGAAGGAAAACTAAGCTGAGGAAAATGCTATTATGAATTCTCTGAACAAAATAAATTCATTTCCATGGCGAAAATGTGACGGTTGGTACAACAGTGTAAAGTAACACATGCTGGTTTCAAAAGCCTCTTATAATTCCCTTGATAATGCAGTATAGCATTCAAATAACCACTGACGAAGCAGTGAGTTAATGACTTAAATGCAAAAGGTTTGGCACGAAACTTCCAGAAATTACTGTAAAGGCTTTAAATTCAATTGTTTATCCAAACATTCCTGAAGCAGACATAAACCTTCTCTTGTACAAATTTAATCCCTTTCTTCTTTCAGGAATGTTGCCTAAAAAGCATTCAACTAGTCCATGCAACCTATTTCTCTACTGCATTTTTGTTTTAGAATACACATCTCCAAAGAAAATAAGTGTTTTGAACCAAAACTGAAAAGATGGTTAACCTGTATTCAGACACAAAAGGAACCCAGGCTTGGCTTATTTGTGTGGACTTGGATTCATTCCTTTGTATGTTAGTTACACCTTTTACTTAGTAGTACATGATTTTACTTTAAGACAACAATATTTAAACCTTTCAGCATTTCCACAGGCATTCTCTTGGAGGAAGATACAAAGGGAAGATGATAGACCATCTGTTCGTCCATGTTTTTTTTAATTTACTACTGTTTTTTACTGTGATGCTAGCTAGTAGGACAGCCAAAGCATGAAGAGTAATTTGCATTCTACCACTGCATCTTCTTTTACAGGGTGCATGGGTCACAAAAGAAGGCCTATGTCTGCTGAGATGTTGTCTTCCTCTAAATTTTAATCTCCAGTCACAGGTCAGGCTGTATTATCAATATTGTAACAAACAAATTTCCAGAACTCAAAACTGCAGGTATAGGAGTTTGGGACATAAATGATGAGATTTAAAAACTCACTACTTGGTAACATTCTAGAAAATCTTTAACAGCAATACTGTTAGTTCTTGCCTCCCAGTGTTATTTGTATTTCCCACATGCATCAAGCATCCATACAAACAGCAAGATATTTCAATTTTCTGAAAAACCAGAAGAGACTGGCTTCTACAGATTGTTTTCCTGAAAAATTCCTGAATCCTGCCATCCTTCAGCTACCCTGCACCTCTGTCCTGTTGTACTGGACTTTACAGGATTTAAAGCCCATCCAATGTTCTTCATCACCAGATGGGCTTGTGACAGCACACTGTGGCTCTCTCCAAGTGTGTGATTGGCTGGCAAGTTTGCTAATGTGCTAGCCAACAGACCAAATGGAAACAGTAGCTGCTGAGCTCAGACTGCAGCTTGTCTCTCTGCAGTGGCAGTAACATGGACATCTTTCCTCTACTTATTCACCATTTTTACAAAACTTATCCTTCTATCTCTCTGTTGTATTTGATGTAAATTAAGCAACATAATGGCTAGTTAGTTGCAGGAACTGGAGAGTAAATTAGCAAGCATGTAAGTTTTACTACCTTAGAAAATCAGATTACGTTTTGGGAACTGTTGTAGATTGACACTTCGTAGTGGTTTTTTTAACCTTGGCTACCATTTTGCCAATCTGAATGGCCAACATAAAATATTACACAAAGTATTTATCACATCTGTGCAGTATTACCATAACAATAATTTCAGACCTTTTGGGGAGAAACAGCTTCAGCATGGGAGACCTTCATGACAATGTTAGTCCTAAAGTCCCATTCATCTATTACAAACCCACGTAACAGTCATCTGTGTCACATTCTTCTATTTTCCCAAAATCACTGTATTACTTCGACAAAATATCACTATACTACTTAGACAAAACTGTTGTTTTCTTAAGCAATTATTTCCACTGTGATGCTGTCATTTTAGAAGATCACAAAGGCAATGCTGTCCTCCACTGGATTACCATAAAACACTAGTGACGACAAGAAACAACAAAAAAGCGTAGAGAATTTTGTGCAACAAGAGGCAATATCAGGCATGCCTACGAATAGTGTGGAGGGCTGTACTACTCCTTCACTGTAGAGCTGTTGATGCTTGCAGCTTTGCACACATCCAAATCCCACAGCTTTTTAAAGTGCTGCTGGACACCTGAGAACAAATAAATCCCGTAGCTAAGCTCCAGATTCCCACTGTTCTCAGATCCCTTTCACTATGACTTTCAGCCAGATATCAAATCTCCTCCTCAGCTCCCATATTTATTAGACTGATATTTAAAGATTTGTGGTAAAAATCAGTTTGGGTAATTATTTTCATAAAAGGGAAATTTTGCTTCTCACAGATCTCTTCCTTAATTTTACTTCTAAAGTGAGAATGCTGCCAACCACTTTGCTGTCAGTTGGCTCCTATAGGCTAACCTCTTTCTTGTCACACCAAGCAACATAGGCTACTAGGGGAGAAAATGTACCACTGGAGTTAGTTGGATCATCACATTGCATCTATCAATTAAATTGTAATTATATCTCTATCTTTTGGTATTAATATACTGGTCTTAAGAAATTATAAACACAATTTAATAAATTTAACATGGATATAACATATAATAAAAACCACAAGAAATTACAGGAAAACAATCTGCTTTTCCAAATGGCACATTAAATCTCATTATTGGATAGCAGAAGGTTTGTATCCACATGATGTAGAAGTAAGAATATGGAAGATTTATTCTTTATTAATTTGTTAGCATTTTTAATTGCTACGCAGAACTTGGTAGAGCTATTTCAGAAACATCGCAAGGTTCACATTTTATAGGGACAATTGCACTCAGACTAATGAGAAAATAAACACCTGACTTTACTTCAGATACGCATATGTGAAACTTTGATTCTTGCATTGTTTCATTCAGAGACAGATGCACAGAAAAGAGAGAACATGTCTAGCATATGCATTAGGCAGACCCTATTTGCAACAGAAACCTAAAGAGCAGTTTCAAACCATTCCAAGTGCATTGACAGCTAGAATTTATATTATTATTTTTCATACAATACTGAAGTACAAAATCTAAGATTTTTATATTGACCTTCTTGGTCAAAAAGATTAATAGAAACGAAAAGCAGATTTTAAACATTACACTGAATTGTTAATTTCCGTACAATGTTAATATATTTAGCAATAATTTCTCACTAAATTTTAAAGACTTTCAAAACCCCATTTATTTAACAAATTATACCCAGTTTATTCATAGACTATGTATGGCACTTAAAAGAGTTAATATGTGGCTTTCTGATAACTAGAAAATTAATTACTTACATTCAAATCCTGGACAAGCATTTCTCAGATAACGGGGAATTCCTTCGAATATGCCAAGCCAAGGAGTTTGTTTTGTGCATCATAGCCATACGATAACGAGCAGAATCTAGTTGTATATGTGTAATCCTAAATTATAGCTCAATCCATAAAAAATTAACGTAGTGGAAGTAGTAGGTTAAAAGTCATTAACTGACATTTATCCACAAATCAAAAATTTATGAGAATATTTGATTTCCATAAATCCTTAGAACTTCTCAGAAATCTCCTACCTAGAACATAATACAAGTTTAAAATTAGCTCTGCTTGTAACAACAGGTTACAGTAGAGATCTCAATGGGTTTCTACCAGCCTAAATTAGTGTGTAGTAAGCTAACTGATGTGGATTGGGGTGGGATACAAACTTTTGAAGAAGCTATTGTAGAAAATGTTTCTATTTGGGTAGATTTTACCTTATATATATATATATACATATATATATATATATATATATTTTGTGTCTAACTCTGTTTTGTTTCATTCTGAGCTTGGACCAAGAAGGTTCATAACAATCTCAGAGGCAAAAGTAAGATACAAATAAGATCACATATCAGTCACCTCCAGACTTTTGTTAAAAAGCTTTAAAAATAGGATAGGATAGAATAGGATAGGATGATAGCTCAGAGGAAGAAGAGGTAGCAGTATTACAGAGAATTTGCAATATATAGTTACTTAGAGTCCAAGGGACTGTCTGGAATAAACCTTCTCCTTCAGTCTGTCTTGTGAGCATGCTCCACATTGCCACCTGGGATCTCTTGGGAGTCTCTCAGGGTTCCCCTTTATCTCCCATAAGCCTTTTAACATTATCTGGTCTGTGCTGTTTTGGGAGGGGTGATGTAATCAAGGCAGGCGTTATGGTTATCAGACCTAATTCACTTTTTACCTAACCTGAGTATAGGGGCAGGATCATCTCCTTTATCCTTCTGTTTGTACTATTTCTGTTGCAGACTAGGCTGCCAATGGCCTTCTTGGTCACCTGGGCACTCTGTTAGCTCATGTTCAGCCAGCTGTTAACCAACACCCCCAGGTACCTCTCTGCTGGGCAGCTTTCCAGCCACTCTTCCTCAGGCTTGTACTGCTACTGGGGGTTGTTGTGGCCAAAGTGCAGGACTCAGCATAGGGCCTTATTGAAACTCAAACAATTTGCTTCAGCCTGTCCAGATCGCTCTGCAGAATCTCCCTACCCTCCAGCAGATTGACACTCCCACCCAATTTAGTGTCATCTGCAAACTTACTGAGGGTGCCATCTATCCCCTCATCCAAATCATCGATAAAGACGTTAAACAGGAGCAGCCCCAGCACCGAACCCTGGGGGACACTACTTGTGACTGGCTGCCAAATGGATTTAACTCCATTCAACACAACTCTTTAGACCTGGCCACCTAACCTAGAAGAAGATCATTTGTACATCCAAGCCATGAGCAGCCTGCTTTTCTAGGAGAAAGCTGTGGGAAACCTTTCCAAAGGCCTTGCTAAAGTCAAGGTACACAATATCCACACCCCTTCTAAAGCTTTTCCTATGTCCAACAAAGCCAATACTATCTAGCTCCAGAACAGACCCAATGTTAGCCAAGGCCAAACCCATCAGCAATAGTGGAGAAGTTTGTCAAGAAGAGTAGCCCGTGGGAAGGAAGTCTAGAAACTCATAGAGAACCGTATCACATGGGAAAGAATGCATACTGGAGCAGGTGAAGTGTGTGAAGAGTCCTGCTCCTGAAGATGAAAGAGCATCATAAACATGTGGTGAACTGACCTCAACCACCATCCCATCTCACTTTGTGCCATACTGTGTGGAGAAGATAGTTAAACACAGGAAGAAAGGAAGGATGTGGGGAAGGTGTTTGAAGATTTAATTTTCATTTCTCATTATTCTAATCTGATCTGATTGGTAATAAATTAAATTAATTTCCTCAAGCTCTGTCTGTTTTGCCTTTGTCAGTAATTGATGAGTAATAAGTGATTGATAATTGGGTAATAGCTTCTGATTCCCTAGCAAGACAAAAACCAAGGAAACAACTTTTAATTTGAAAGCATTACCTAACAATGTATTTACCATGACTTTTGGTCAATCATATTTTTTTGAAAAAACTCACCTTCTTTTATTGTGTCTTGTTTTTTTACTAAGGAAAATGAGAATGTGCTCTGATACTAATCACAGGATACAAAATCGTAGAATCAACTAGGCTGGAAAGACCTTTGAGTTCATCAAGTCCAGGCAGTAACCTAATGTACCATGCCCATTGCTAAACCATATCCTTGAACGCCATATATATAGAATCATAGAATCATTAGGGATTGGAAATGACCTCAAAAGATCCTCTAGTCCAATCCCCCTGCCAGAGCAGGATCACCTAGATCAAGTTGCACAGGAACATATCCATGATCTGTCTTCACAGTTTCTTATTTCTGTTCTTTGAAAAGAACCACAGTAGTTACACTGGAGTTTTTCACCATTTGGTGAAAAACATGTTTGACCAAATAATTTGGCTAATTATTTGACCCATTTTACTAAACCGGATTAATTAATTTAGTAAACTGTAGAAATGTAGAACTATAAGTCTTAAAAGCAGACAAGTCTAATGAATACTACTCCAGTAGAAATATCATTAGAAGGCATTATTCCGTCCAAAAATATGATTCATAAATGACTCACATCAATATGACTCTGACTTAATTGTTCATTCATAGACTTGAAGCAGCTAGCTGAATTAATAAAACACTTGCACATACCAAATAAATATCAACAGCATTGATTTTTTTCTACATCATTTACAGTTATTACATCTGTATTTGCCATCTTTCTTCTGTCATAGTGAGTGCTTTCATATTTGTCAAGTTTTCCATGCTAGCTCATCTGTGTTAGAGAAATTTACTCCACAAACTGTAAAACAGTATATTTTTATAATAATTTCCATTCAATCTACTAGCAATAATTAGAAAGTAAAGAATTTCTTAATATAGTCTACTGGTTTGGGACGGGAAAGAGATTGTTTCAAAATAACTTGTATGGTGTATGTTTTGGATTTGTGACAAAAACAGTGCTGATAACACAGGGATGTTTTAGCTATCACTCATCAGTGTTTACATAACATCAAAACATTTTCTACTTCTCACACATCTCACTAAAGTACGCTGGGGATGCACAAGAAGTTGGGACAAGAAACAGCCAAGACTACTGACCTCAACTGACCAATGGAATATTCCATACCTGAACTCCTGAGTTTTCTCATATTTGCCTTTCTGATTTTTACCCCCATCTCACTGGCAGGAGTAAGTAAGCATCTCTGTGGGGCTTACCTGCCAGATGGGTTTGAAACAGTATGTATTTCCAGTGCCTGGAAATGCTACAAAAGCTAAAAATAAAACAACAAGATGATAGAAAAATGCATTAATGCTGGACAGATTGTAAAAATTTAGGCAAGTGTACTACATAATTATTACTATGTAATTAGTTCTTTTGACTGATTTATAGGCATAAGAGTATTTGTTGCTGTTGTTACGCTGCCGTGAGTCAGTTAGCAGCCATTAATGTAAAGTTATACAACCACTTTCTTCTTTAGCTCTCATTATACATAGATTGTATCTAAATCTCATTGGGCCTTCATTTACATCTGAACTCTAGTAATAATCTTCAATATTATAATGTATATGGGTAATTTTTTCATAAAAATCTTTGGGGTATCAAATACGTACGGTACAGTATAGAGCATATAGGCTGAAATAGTGTAATGCTGAAGGCACAGAGAGGAGCACAACCTTTTGCTGTCTGTGCTTTTGCAGGTAGTTTTCTCCTACCTTTAAGTGTCACTTGAAGCCTTGTTACCAATGGCTTTTTTGTTGCACATTATTGCACAATACCTGCAAGATATATGTGGTTGGTAGGGCCTTGATAGAAGCAGCTCACACATAAAGCCATTATATATTGTACATTTCACATCCAGGTTATTTTATGCCCATATTGTCTCATGCCTTTCTGAGACACTTTAAGTACAGAAGGGCAAGGAAACACTACATTATTAAGTTGTATACTTTATTCAGCCAGCTTTGGTACACAGAAAAATTGCTATAGTACTTGTTAACAGAATCTTGAGCCACAGAGAAAGATCTACACATATTCATTTCCTTTATCTTCTGTAGGCTTACACTCTCTTCTGTTAGGGTTACACTGTAGTGTCAAAGTTGTAGATAGCAGAAAGCATAACTGAAAGTATTTTGTAATTAAATATCTGTTACGTTATTCAAGTTGGGAAAAATGCAAATTAATCAAATTCACAGTACCTGGAAAGGAAATGATATCAAAAGAGTTGTCTCAAAATAATTGTCTTTCTTGTTAAACTTGTAACTCTAAAAGCCCCTGAGCAAGTTTTCAGGGCAATAGCATTTGTTGGTCTGGATAATTTTGCAGAAAATTCATATATTTAGAGATACGGTCAGGATCTGTCTTCCTAGTGAATAGTACAGACAGGTCTTGCTATGGATATTTTCAGTTGTGCACTACATAAAGTCTAACTTTATTTCCTGCATTTAAACGACCCAGCTAAACATAGCATTTTGTATGTTTCTTTTAAAAGAATTCTTATTCTGTTATTGTCTTTGTGTTTCATAACTGAGGAAAAGCAAAGGAAATACACTCCCTCGTGCAAATAAAGATCTTCTTAGTTTTGGTCCATAGGCAGACATGTATTATTTAATCAGATATAAAGTCAGAACCCAGCTGTGCAGGCTTCCTTTACTGTTAGTCTTGGAAGCATTAAAAATAAGATATTAAACTCAAAAGTTCTTGACAATGTCAGTTTCCTCTTCTGTCTAAAAATAAAATCCAGAGTGTTTTAGAAAGTCTGGTATCCTCCCATTTCAAGGAAAGAATTATGGACAGACCTAGTCTATACACATATATATGGAATTCTAAGAGATCATGTGGCTAACATTTAAAGTAATGTCACATTAAAATGGTACTGATTGTAATAATGGTCTGGTTATAGATATCTTTGTATCTTACTCTTGCCTTTCAGAATCCTTCTGTGGTTTCTTTCATAGTATATATTTACCTGAAGTTTAACTTGAATAAGGCATACCACAGCAAGTTGAAGTATCCTCTCTGCTGTCCCGTCAATCCATAATAGAAGTGAATTTTTAACTATTTTAACTATATTTAATTATGTAGAAAAAATAGTAGAAATGCAAAAGTTATCTTAAAATTACACTAATGTAAAGAAAATCAATCTGGTATGTGCTATATTCAATTTCTTTATCTGCTTACCTACTATGAACTGCTTCAGCATTTGAGAGGTTTAAACTGATGTTTGCTGGACATTCCAGTTTGACCTCAGCCATTTACTGTTGCAGTGTTTATTGCAAAAGCTAAATAAGCTAATTTAGTGTCTTTCAGTACACAAAGACTGCTAACATTTTCCTGCTACAGTTGAGAGAATAACTTGGGCAAACACACACACTAGTATGGCTACATTAAATCAAAAAACTTCTCCAATAAATGCCGTTGTCATCTTAAAGTTATTGCTAAATTTTTAAAAGTTAGTAATCTGTCTTTCTAAAAATAAAATGAAAAACTTCTAAAATAACTTTAAAAAATTCTACAAATATTATGGTAGCTTTATGACCAAACTCCTATTCACAAGGTTAAATCCAGCCTGCATAATACTTTGTCTGCAACCTCCAAATCCAATATACCTGCTGTCTACTGTATGATGTTTTGAAATCTCTCACCTAGTGAATTCAAAACATAAATTATGCTGAGCTTAATAGATGCTGAATAGATGGACAACCAAGAGTACTATTCAGTCCCTTACATGGGAGAATAAATATGTACCCTCCACAAGAAACGATACCATTTTAGGAACTGTGAATTGGCATGGTTTATAACCTTTCTACTTCTTCCCTTCCTACCACTGAAAAAATTAACTTACCCGTAAGATTTTTGCAGCAGGTTATTCTTCACTGTTCTTGCACTTTGTTTAGTAGTATGAGGCTTCATTTCATTTTCTTCTTTCAATTCAAGTATGCTTGGACCTTGTTACAATGTGACTATCACCTTTTTAACAGTACAAGTGTTATTATATTTCACTTCCAATTTATGTTTTCATATTAAAAAACTATGAAAGCTTACAAATACTGCCCATGGTATCACATTATAGTCTCTGGGAAAATTGTTTTTTTCAATTCATTAGGGTTAAAAATATTAGATGTTAACAGATATTAACTACAGTATGTAAATTAAATCTTTTTCAATTTGGCACATTTCTGTATCTAAATAGCAGTATTTCTGCAGAGGAAAATTGTATTTTACTAATTTAATGGACCTTTGTAAATGACTTCAAAATGAACAAATTTTAAAATCCATAGATCTATATATAAATATTCAACCCACTTGGTGACAGTGCAAAGGGCTGGAGAATGGAGACTCTGGTCTGTTCATAACATTTTGAAGATGCCATTCTTTTTACTTCCTGCACTGGTGTGGTGTTCCTTACATGAAATATAGTCCTGTGCAATGCATCTTTTCTATAGATAGTAGTTCTTCAAAACTGCCCCAATGATGTGGCCTCACTCCATGGTACAGTCTTTCAGGAATGACCTGCTCGAGTATGGGAACCCCAAGCCATCAAAAGCCCTGTAAGAAAAACCAATCTTATGTGGGGTCCTCTCCAGGGGCCACAGCTCCTACCAGTAGATAGTTCCCAGCTTTATGCAGCACTTTTTACCCTTTATTAAATACATTACCCTAGAGGTGCTGTCATAATTCCTGATAGTCTCAGCTACATTCAGCTCTACAGTCAGAATGTTTTGGAGACAGCTGAAACTGGTTCTTTCTGAGATTGGTAGAGCTGCCAATCTCATCTCACAAAAGCCACAAGTTTGAACCCTCTGTTATCAAAATCTCTTCACATAAATCAAATATAACTTTTAAATGGCCTGCAACAAGGTCCCTGATAGAAGATTATTAATCATAGAATCACGGCTGGAAAGGATCTCCAGGATCATAAAGTCCAGCCATCATTCCAACAACTCTCTACCCCTAGACCATAGCCTCAAGTGATCTGTGTACTCACTTCTAGGGACGGTGACTCCACCACCTCCCAGACCAGCCCATTCCATTGCCCAACCACTCTCTCAGTGTGAAGAACTTCTTCCTAATATCCAATATAAACCTCCCATGACACGGTTTGAGGCCATTTGCCCTTGTCCTATCATTAGAAATTTGGGAGAAGAGGCCAGCACCAGCCTTGCTACAACCTCCCTTGAGGTAGTTGTAAAGAGCAGTAAGGTCTCCTCCCAGCCTCCTATTATCTAGACTAAATCATTTTGTTGAAGCTATAAAATTAATGTTAGAGAAACTTCTTAATTCAACCTTCAAATCACAACCTAATTACAAACAATTAGAAAAATACCTAATCATAATGTAAAGATATTCTTCCATTTGTTTTCAGTGAGGCTACTTACCCAATCTCACAGTGAAGCTGCTCCCTTTTCAGGGAAGAGCATATTTCTAAACAAACTTCTCTTCTCTGAAATGTCAATATCCTTGTTGCCAGCAATCTAGCCCTAATTATGACTCAGAAATTTGACCCATCTGAAATAATTAAACAAACTACAGTACTACAGTCTTAGTAAATATAAATCTTCCACAGTAGTCTGGGAGTTGAGCTCAGGTGTCTAAGCTCAGTCTTCTAAGCTAAACACAGAAAGTGTTTAATTTTTAAAGGATACTCATTCTTGTATTTATGGACAGCTGAACTGATCTCATGTTTTGAAATTCTGCTGAATTTTTATATTGGTAAATGGCTCCAGATCACTGTTAGTTAACTTAATGACAGGACTCCTTTTAGACTGACTTTCACTCTTATACATTTCGTCAAATACATTCCTTTAGCAAAGGGATAATATTTATTAGATCATATACATGACATGTAGTTACCAGACATTTTTAAAACATTGTTAACAGTTTATGAACATTTCTTTCTGAAAATTAATTATAATTAAAAAAGCAAATTCATATTCTGATGAAATTTGCTTACCTTGAATACAGTTTGTCAAAGCCACTGATGTGTTGTTGGAAGAGAATATTTGTGTGTTACTTCAGGCTTCACAGTGAAGGCAGCAGTCATAACAGTCTCAATTTTGGGGGCAGTGGCACATTACACTCATCAGTCTGCCAGTAAGTCAGTTCAACTTAATGGGTTGAACAGACAGCTTTTGCAAGTGGATAATTAAGTAACTGTGCTGTAACACTGGCTTGAAATGGGTTGACATGGTTTGTATAATTTTTGCCCTGAGCAATTAAAATTGAGAAATTGTTCTCCAAGCAGAAGAATAATGTGACGATTAGACCAGGACATAAGCACATCACAGAATAGGAAGCCTTTAAGACATAGGAATCTCTTTAATTTTCTCTGACTGAAGGAAAAACCATACATGATTTTTACCTGAACTGATTTGTTCTTTTTCAAAGGAAATACACTGTAATGGTGTCAAGGGTTTATCCTGAGATGAAATTAACTGATTAATTTAGTCAATATGCTAATAGGCTGAAACAAAAACAAAACAAAGAGGGTTCAAAAACCACCCATAAAATTGCACATAAAATCTAAACTATGTCCATTTGGGGAAAAACAACAAGACACATTTAGTTCACCCCACACAAAAGGAAGACGTATGAGATTAATCACATAACTGGCACAAACTGCTACCTTGAACTTCTCAAGAGGAAGGGACATCCAGCAGATCTTGCTCCTTGAGAAACTGTATTTGGTCCATTCAGTCCATGCATACATCCCTCATTTAAAAGTACATGTCTCTATTCTGGGTTCGTCCCAGCCAGTCCTCCATTTCTAGCATGCCAATTCCTATGGCCATGAATGACAGAAGAACTCTCTTCATTTCAGCACACTATGGAATTCAGACAAAAACTTTCTTCCACTGATCTTTGAAGTATCGTTCTCTGTCTCTATTCAGCATGTCTCCAGGGCAAGACGGCTGCCATGCCCAGTGCAGTGATATGTGTCTGTCTCAGACCAACAAATGAAAAGTGAAGTCATGAAGAAAGAAGAGCTGGAAACAGGAAACTGGAATCTCCAAACCCAGTTTATCTTGTAATAACACCTTCCCAATGCCTCAGACCAAAACCTATCCAACTTCAAATGATGATAAATAGGAAAAGGAGAAAGGAGAAAGGATGAAGTACTTTGGAGAATTAAAGGAATGCTACAGAAGACACAGTGTTCATTTCCTGAATTGTTCTCTCTCGATGTGGAGTTCTCTCCCAAACAATCATAGCGAGCGCAAACCACTATGTCAAACTGCAGTTGCAACCTTGCATAATTTATGGTCAGTATGCACAACTAAACAAAATGCTTCAAAAAGGTGCTGGGTGAGAAAAATCTGTTTGTCCTGTATCAAACAAGCCCTGAATGCATGCACAAAGCTCAACCTTCTTTGTAATATTGCCTACAGAAAAATTTTTAATACTATTTAGAATCCAAAATCCCAGATTAAGAGCACAGAAGGTAATATGTCTCATAAGTAATGTGAGATGTGAACACGGAATTTCCTTATCAGCCTGGAATCTGGCACTGAAGAGTGGCAGAAACTTAGAAACACAGATGTACTGAGTGTCACTAAAGATCTTGTTTATCATGGAGCTAAAAGCAGATGCTTGTAAAAACTATAGGGTGAAAATAGAGTTGTATATCTTTCAGAGTATCTTGCCATCTTCTTCAAGAACTTTCAGAATTGTAGAATCATAGAATCATAGAATCATTACGGATTGGAAGGGACCTCGAAAGATCATCTAGTCCAATCCGCCTGCAAC
>JAOXOE010028754.1:0-15579 GCA_028565055.1 Phoeniculus purpureus
TGTACCCCATCTGCTGCCAGCAGACCTGGTTTCATATGGGGAGACCCCTGGTCGAAAAAGCCAAAATCCTGCTGGAGTTGCCTGGGAATAATTGATAGATGTTGTCCAGCAGACACTTGAACATGATTTTCCCTTAATATTTTTCCTCCTTTCTCACCCTGGTGTGTCTCACCAAGGAGCTGCTGCCCCAGAACTTCTCAATTCTTGCTGCTGTAGAAAAAAACCTCTCAACCTCCCTCCTTACTGCTGGGTCTGCAAGCAGCAATACACTTATCCTGCTTATCCTGTGATCAGGATCCTTTTCCGTTTCGTAAATTCTGTGCTCAAAGTGAAATATGTCTTATTACATTTAAATGCAGGTGTTTGCGAATTAACTGATTCAAAACGGTGCTTACAGAGGTGTGCACAATCTTCACATGCTATCCATAAAAGGAGCACAGTTGTACTGGGACACCTCTGCCTGCTGATTTACCATCATCCTCAGTTATCTCTGTTAATCTCAAATTGTTTCTTTTGGCGTTTTTTGGTGGTTTTTTTTTCAACATTTATAGTCTAAAATAGTTGTGAAAATAGTGGAAATTGAAGAAAAATTACTTAGGCTTAAAAAGTTTTTGGGGACAAAATGGGTACGTCCTCGTAGTCTTACTCTCATTTTGTATCCTAGAGTTTGCTGGTTACCAGGAGAGGACATCACAGAATCACAGAATTGTTGACATTGAAAATAACCTTGAAGATCATCAAGTCAACTGCCAACGCGGCACTGATCCTTCAGCACCACACATCTGAGGTGGTGGGATCATCAGGGGAGACACAGACTAGTCCAGTGAGGACAAAATGAAAGCCTTGAGAAATAGGCACCATCATGTAGCTCAGCAGTACCAATGCTACAGCAGTGTCCTGGGGGTGTACAGTTAAGCTGTATACAGTCATGTGAAACCCATACCACCAAACCATTTCCGTGTATCTCTTTAGCCCTTCAAAATATTGACAACACTGTCTCGCTTTAGCATACAGTAGGTTTTTTTCAGGTATATATGATACCTATAATGGAACATTTTCCTCTTTAAGATTTAAAAATGGGAGGCACCTGAGTCATTTAAATGTTTATCAGTCTCTCCATCACCCTCAGCTCTTAAAGGAGTTTCAGTCTATTTCTGGAATTCCTTCTTCTTTCAGCTTTCTGCAGTTTTTTGCAGAAATCCATAGGTAATGGGTCAGCTTCCATAGGTTTATTGCTCACAAGATTTTTAGTCTACAACAAGGAATATGACCTCAGTAACTGAGTAACAGCAATTCCAGAGAAAACTTTGCTGAAATGTTTTGTTTCAGCTGGTCTGCTCCCACCCATCATGAATTCCTCCACTATGGGAGCTGAACTTCATTTCAAATTCAACTTGCACCACGAATTCTAATTGGCACTGGTATGTGGCAAATAGGACTTTCTTGTTGACCGCTGTGAGTTTTGATGGTGGATCACCCTGCGGCATCTTAATTTGCTTTTCAGTGCTGTTCTTGTGTCTGCATTGTAGAGTTTGTGTCTTTCTCAAGCACTCTGTCTCTTCTAGCTTAGACTATTGCAAAGACTCTTAAGAGACACAAAGGAAACTGCAGGCCACTGATGTTTTGGCTTTTCTATTCTCTACAATCTGCTCTAGTAGATCTCTAATGCTTTGTAAGAACTGATTGTTAAATCAGACACCTTCTTGGCCCACAAAAGATACAGGTGCTGCTCTGGCTGCTGTCCTTGCTATTGCTTCATGCAAGTATGTGCCCGTGTGGGTGGTGGCCATCCAGGACGGAGTCCTTTCTCTTGTGCCCCTCCTACTGGCATTTGCTTTTTTACTCACCTTATGAAAATTAAGAATTATGCGAAGCACGTTCTTCCTCATTGCATGTTTTGCTCTTAGTCAAGAGCCATTTTGTCGTGAGGTGGTTTAGTTCCACTTTTACTGTATCAAGACCAATGTTCTCACATTTCTGGCCCTTTGTTAATTGCAAAAGTTAATTAAGAACTGTCAGTCTTCCCCAAAATTGCAACATCCTCCTGAGTTCTCACATAGTCAGGGTGTTTTCTTTCTGCCGGTCTCTTCTGCACAGAGGAGACGCTGATCCAAACCATGCTGGGACAGAAGCCTAGCGAAGGCAACACTGGTGCAACAAGGATTCTTTTTTCAGTGTTGTTATATTAATTGGGATTTGAGTTTGCTGTGAGCTCCTCACAATACTTTCTGGCCCAGTGATTTCCTGTGGTGTCTGTTGTCCAGCAGACAAATATTTTAGAATCATTAACAATTATCTATGCAAAACACTGGCTAGCAGCTCCGCTGGAGCCTGCTGTAAGAGTTGTGGCTATGACAGACCTCACATCGTGTTTTGGGGTGCCTGCTCCCTTGTTCCTCCTGGGACAACACATCCTGATTTGAAAACCAGCAAGTTTAGAAAATTGACTGTGTTTGAGTGAGCTGGGTGCCAGGTGATGTGTCTTATATAGAATGGTGAATGCAGAGAGCGGGAGTGAAGGCACAAAACCCCAAGATCAGGGCCACAAGGGGCTGTTTTACCTTCTGGGCAGGCATTACAGGTCTGCACATTGAAAACCACTTCTGAGCTGCACTTTCTTCTCTTTTCTTGGGCCAGCAACCCTGTTAATATCCTCTTCAAGCCTGTATTTTCCCTCTTTCCCTTTTTTCCAAAGGCATCTGCTAGTTTCCAAATAATTTCTTTAGTCCATTCAAACAGTAGTAGAGCAGGGCAGGCTGACACCGTGAGCTTCTGTAGGTGGGACATATCTGAAAGCACACTGCTTGCTCCATGAATGGCAGAGGAAGAGAAAAGGACTTCTCCAGAAGCCTGCTGTGAAGCCCAAGTTAAGATGGAGCTCCCTGTAGTCCAAGAACCAAAGATTAACGATTAAAAGACCCATCAAACTTCTACAGAGCTGCTGCTCCACTTAAACACAACATTTTTTGATCAGGCTGACTCATTTGGAGGGACACCCTTTCCAAATCTTGAGTAAAGGGTAACATCTCTCCAGCAAACTTTTAGGACAGGAAAATGAGTGGTAGCGAGTCCTGCGAGTGTATGGGAAAAGCAGCCGCATGGAGGAGGGGGCTAGTGACGCTGTCTGAAAGAATTCCTCCTTTCAGAGAACAAGCGGTGCTTTCACAGCAGTGGATGCTTAGCTGTGGCACACAGGCTGCACGTTGCATCGGGTCCGTTCACTGCTGCTTAGTTATTCTGAAAAATAACCCCAAAAACAAAGCCGCGCAAATTTTTGGCTGCAAATTTGAATTTTCAAGAGCAAGACCAGAAAGTAAGAAAAGGTATTTCTGAAGCAGGAGCTGGTAGGGAGCCATAGTGTTGGTTCTTCGAGAACCTGGAACAGTAGGGTGCTGTTGCCTTGGTATTAATGAATTAGTTGTACGAGATGTACAACTCCCCCAGTATTGACAGTGTCTTCTGTGGTGCTTTTTGCAGGAGTATCAGTAATCTTACAAATGTGTGCTAACACGTCGCTGTAGCTAGGCACTATGACAAATGTGAGGCTTTTGCGAGAGCAAATATAAGCCACAATTATATCCTGTGGCCAGTTCAGGAGAGCAGCTATTTGTACCTCCAGCCCTTTAAACACAAAATCATAGAAAGTTAAGGGTTGGAAGGAACCTCTGAAGACCTTCAAATCCAACCCCTCTGCCAGAGCAGGACCAAAACCAGGACAGATCACTCAGAAATGCATCCAGATAGGGCTGGAAAGGCTCCAGAGAAGGAGGCTCCACAACCTCTCTGGGCAGCCTGTGCCAAGGCTCTGTCACCCTCACAGTAAAGAAGTTCTTCCTTATGGTGAGGTGGAATGTCCTGTGCTTGAGCGGGAATCTGTTGTCCCTCATCCTGTCCCAGGGCGCAGGTGAAAAGAGGTTGTCCTAACCGTAATCCTAACCCTAACCCTCATGGATTTGTAGACACTAATGAGATTCTCTCTCAGTTTTCTACTCTCCAGTCTAAAAAGCCCCATGTCTCTTAGGCTTTCCTTCTAAGGCAGCTGTTCCAGTCCGTTCATCATCCCCATAGCCTCCATTGGACTCTCTCCAGTAGGTCTTTGTCCCTCTTGAACTGGGGAGCCCAGAACTGGATGCAGTACTCCAGGTGAGGTCTCGCTAGGGCAGAGTAGAGGGGAAGGAGAACCTCCCTGGATCTGCTGGACACACTCTTAACACAGCCCAGGATACCGTTGGCCTTCTTGGCCACAGTGGCACAGTGCTGTTCCATGGAGAACCTGTTGGTCCCTTGGAGAACTCCAAGGTTCTTCTCCACAGTGCTGCTCTGTGTCAGGGGTCATTTTTGTTGGCATTTCTGCAATTAACAGAAGAATCTGAAGCATGTGTGGCAGATTGAGCTACTTAAATGTGGGATATGGACATCAGGTTTGGGAACACTGTCCAAGCCAGACCTTCACTTGCACTCTGCTACAGGTCTTCATCTTACCCAGGCACATCCCGGTGGGGTACACCTGCACATCATCCGTAGATGTAGATAGCTCCATGAATTCTGTTACCACATACTGCCCTTGATTCAGCCCTTTGGCTCTCACTGTGCTTTAAAAATCAAGTAAAAATAAAGACATTGATTTGAATTGCAGCCCATAAAGCTGTGGGACTGTACTCACTCGAATCTGCACACAGTCCAAGCTTCTCGACACAGTGGGCTTGACACAAGGGAAACTTTGGGCGGTGGCAAAATGAATCTCCATGCCTGACCACTCTTGGGACCAGGTGCTCCTTGAGCTGGGCCAGAGAAGAAAAGCACACACAGCCCCCACTGTTGTATGAATCTGGCCCATGAGACACAAATTAGATTGCTTTGACCTTAGTGCAAAGAGCTGCTGATTATATTTTAATGACAATTTAAATGATCCTGCTGATCATCTCAGAACATCCAGATCTACTAGTGGCCTTATGTGGTGCTTTGTGTAGAAACACAAAGAAACATCATTAATGTTCTCAGTGGCCTTTAACACTCTCCTGTGTATCCAAAGCATCGTCTCTTCCTCATAGGTTTGAACATCTGCCCTGGCTGCTCCCGTCTGTGAGCCAGTGGCCCAGTTACAGCAGATGTTTTTACAGCATCCTGAAAATAAAGAGGAGCAGCAATTCAAAATGCCCTCTGCTCATTAGCCAAAATCCCACCAATATTTGTAAAATAGTCATAAATATTAACTACTGCTCTCAGAGCGTCCCTGCTCCAGAAAGCTTTGCCCTAACTATGAGGTATCTCCTGGATGTCTGAGCAAGGGGTGTTTGAATAAACTGGCCAGAAATGCAGGTAACAACAAACCTCATGTCCCTTTGTTCATGGGTTCTTTCCCTACCGGTCCTGGGGATTTTGGTTTCCAAGGCTGGCAAGTCCTGGAAATGGGGCAATGGAGCAAAGCTGGAGCTGGGTAGATTTAGACTGGATGTGAGGAGGAAGTTCTTCACCATGAGAGTGCTGAGAACCTGGAATGGGTTTCCCAGGGAGGTGGTTGGGGCCCCATCCCTGGAGGTGTTTAAGGTCAGGCTGGATGAGGCTCTGGCCAGCCTGGTCTAGGGTGGGGTGTCCCTGCCCATGGCAGGGGGATAGGGCTAGATGATCTTTTGAGGTCCCTTCCAATCCCTAATGATTGTATGTTCAGAGGGCTGCAGCACCTGCCCTGTGAGGACAGGCTGAGCAAGTTGTGGTTGTTCAGCCTGGAGAAGAGGAGGCTCCCAGGTGACCTTCTAGCAGCTTTCCAATCTCTGAAGGGGGCTACAAGAAAGCTGGGGAAGGGCTTTTGACACGGGTGCATAGCGAGAGGATAAAGGGAAAGGGATGCAGGCTCGAAGAGGGGAGGTTGAGGTTGGCCATGAGGAGCAAATTCTTTGCTGTGAGGGTGGGGAGCTGCTGGAGCAGGTTGCCCAAGGCAGCTGTGGCTGCCCCATCCCTGGTGGTGTTGAAGGCCAGATTGGCTGGTGTCCTGAGTAACCTGCTCTAGTGAAGGTGTCCCTGCCTGTGCAGGGGGTTGGAACTAGGTGATCTTTGGGGTCCCTCCCAACCCTGGCCATTCTGTGAGGAAAACACAACATTCCCACGTGTCCCATTGGAACTAGAGTTCATGGCTGGGAGCTTTTGGGGTATTTAGGACAGTGACCAATTCATATAACGATTGATTTTTTTACTTCTGTTCTCTGGAAATGCTCTCACTTTAGAAGTGTCGGATACAGCTGTAGGCTTGAGGTGAAAGTAGCTGCAACGGGCAACTCTACTCTGGTTTTCAGGACGGTGGGTTTTGGGGTGCAAGGTGACAGTGTGGGGTGTTTATCCCCAGAATATTAGGGATTGGAAAGGACCTAGAAAGATAATCTAGTCCAATTCCTAGGATCACCTAGATCAAGTCACACAGGAACACGTCCAAGCGGGTTTTAAACATCTCCAGAGACAGAGACTAGATTGTTGTGCTGGGATTGGCAGATTGAACTCACTGGATTAGATGGATGCTGTATGCCAGTAGCACACATCCCAGTACTGTGTCAGCTCAGAGAACGACTCCTAACGGGACTGTGAGGATTGCCCTGCTCAAACCAGTGCTCCATCCTGCCCCAGCAGTGAGCTCTGCCATCGTCACTGTTCTGCACCGTAGTAGAGGAGCAGGTAAAGGGAGGATTCTCGCCAGCTCTCCCCAGCAGCAGGCAGCGTATTCCCTAAAGTCTTCTATGGTTTTATTTATTGAAAATACACCTATTCCTACCTCTTAATACAGTTTTTTAAGTGCTTGTTAAATTTAACAACACATCTTATGACTTTTAATTAAGGAACTAGTCACTTTGTGTTTGTGAAAGCTTGCACTGTTCCCCAGCTAAGTCTAAGTTGTTAGACCGACATTAGTCCTCCATTGTCTCCTTGCAGATTTTGCTTCGCAGTTAATTCCTCTGAGGGCTGTCTTTAGTCTGATTTCCTTATTGTTCTTCTGGGGTTTTTAAATGAATTTCTATGTTTTGTTGTCATTAAACAAATCTGATGGCTACAAAAGGGCTTCTTGGGTGTGGATTCGGTTCTTCTGGTGTGATCTTTCTGTGCTGGCCTGAGAGCTCTTGTTGCTGATTGTGCTGTTTATGAGGCTGTTCTGTTCTTAGAGTGAAAATAGCAGAGCAGGAGTGAGGTGTGTGTTGCAGATTGAGGTTTCTTTGAGGAGGCGATGGATTTGCTCACAAAGCTGAGAGACCAAGACAGGGAGGCTGGGAAGGACTGAGGAGAAGAGAGACCATGCCAGACAGCAAAAATTGTCTTCGTCCTAGTTGTTGGGGATTCCTGGAAGTTTATGTTCACCAAATACCTGCCAACTGCAGAAGACTGAGAGATGAAAGGAGCGGCTGCATGAATGGTAGATCAGTCATGAGACTGTGGAACAGATGTGCAAGGACAGATGACAAGGCAGAAATGTGCAGGGAAACAAGAGGAATTAACCCCTTTTTAATAGCAAGTCTCTCTTGTTTCATCCCTGCGTGTAGATGACTCAGTTCAGCCCACTCTGAAGTTGGTGTGAAGTATCTTGGTGATTTCAGGATGAGGCAGAACAGATCATGCTGATTCATTCCAGTGCTAGTTTGTTCTGGCCGCTTCATAGATCTAAGCGTTGAAAGCAGTGTTTTGTTGTGCTTAGCTGTGCACTCCTCTGTAAGTGCTGGCGGGTCTCTCTGCCTGCTTTCAGGTCTGGTTCTGAGAAGACAAAGGTACATGTACAGCACATTTCTCCAACTCTTGCAGAGCCTTGGGAAAGGCTACTCTGAGAAACTAAACCTGTACACGAGACACAATCACAGAATGACTGAGGCTGGAGAAGCCCTCTGAGCTCACCCAGCCCATGACCTCACACCGCCACAGCCAGGCTGTCCTTCAACACCTCCAGGGATCGTGACTCCACCACTGCCCTGGGCAGTCCAGTCCAGGCTCTGAGCACCCTTTCCAGGAGGAAGGGCTTCCTGACATGCAATTTAAACCTCCCCTGACACAGCTTCAGGCCCTGCCTTCTCATCCTGGTGTTGGTTGCCTGGGAGAAGAGCCTGACCCCCACCTGACTGCAACCTCCCTTTGGGTAGTTGTTGGGAGGGAGAAGGTCCCCCTGAGTCTCCTCCAGGCTAAACACCCCCAGCTCCCTCAGCCTCTCCTCATCAGACTTCCCCTTCGGTCCCTTCCCCAGCCTCGTTGCTCCTCTGCACCTGCTCCAGCCCCTCCATCTCTTTCTTGAAGTGAGGAGCCCAGCACTGCCCCCAGTACTCAAGGGGAGGCGTGCCCAGTGCAGGGACAGAGTGACATCCCTAGTCCTGCTGGCCATACTGCTGCTGATACAGGCCAGGATGCCACTGGCCTTCTCTGCCACCTGGGCACTTATTTTATGAAGGTCACCAGAAACTTTTTGGCCATGTGGCTGGGAAGTCTCTTTTGAATTAATTTGTTGTTTGAATTCCCTTGTTCGCTACTTGTCTTTTACACAAAAAAACCCCCAGTCTCACTAGAAGAAGTAAATGTCAACGGAGAAGTCACTTCACTGACTGCTGACGTCGCTGTTCAGAACCCCAACCCTTGCTCTTGATGGGCATTTGCCTGGGTGCTGAGGCACTGCCAGTGGTCTCTGTGCAGAAGGGTTTTGGTTGTAGCTGGAGATCAAAAAGGGGGCTTGGTGCCGTTGCCAGCAGAGCAAACACGCTGCCTCTTTGTCATCGTATTCATTGCAGGGTTGTTCCTCACCTTCCCCCTGCAGGGATGTGCTGGCTCTTCAACATTTATCTTGGTAATAAAACACAAGTCTATCCTTGCCTGTGAAAGCGGCTTGAAGGCTGCTTGTGGGTTCTCTGTGGGGTCCAAGGCATTGTTGTTCTCTGAGCACCCTGCAAACTCCTGGTAATTGAGGCTGGTCAAATTAAGGCACGAGGTTCAGCCCGTCGCTGGCAGTGGTTGTGTCAGGCCCTTCCAACGCAGAAACAGACAAGCTGGTGGGCTGCAGGTTGTTTGTCAGGCCCAGAATGTCATACCTTAATAGGATCTGGTTTTGCAAAAGTGGGTGGGCTTATTCTTTTGGAAATCTGAGTCTTTGGGAAATCCTTGGTGACAATGAGCGGAGGATGCAGTTGTGTTCATTGCTTTTCACCGTTGTAAATCCTGACCGTAAAGCTAAAGGATAGAGTTCACTTGCATTCCCGTGATTTACCTTACGACTCTTCACTGCCTGGGGAGACAGCGACAGGACTCGTCACGCTGGATACAGAGAGGGTTTTGCTGTTTAATTGTGGGGAGACGTCTTTGCTGGTGGGGGGCTACAGTGCAGTGTGGAGAGAGCCAAGCGGCACCAGTTCAGCAGATCTCACACGTGTGGCTCTTGGAGTGCTGTTGTGACAAAACCTAGCAAAGCTGCCCCTAACAAAGTTCAGCAGAAGTGGTTTTTGTCTGTAGGACTTATTTTAGGGCACTTCCATGTGGGCAGCTGTGCATGCTGCAAGGGGTGCCCACCTGTTGCTTAAACTGCCCATTATTTTGCTGTCCGTAGACGTGTGGAAAATCTGGGTTTCCGCATACTTGATGGTACTTCTCAACCATCTGTAGGATGGATAAGTCTCTTAGGTCCTGGAGACGTTGTGCAAGGATCAATCACTACATTTTAAGGCTTTCTTAGGTGCAGGAGCAGCTCAACAAATACTAGCTTCCAATTTCATCAGGTTAAAATGGCTTGTGTTTTCTCACTCAAGGGTTTACTCGCTGTTCTGCAGAATCTCCTCTACTATGTGAGACCCCACTTGGAGAACTGGGGTCCAGTTCTGGAGTCCCTAGCATCAGAAGGACAGAGAGCAACTCAAAGGACCAGAGGGCTGCAGCACCTCCCCTGTGAGGAGAGGCTGAGTGAGTTGAGGTTGTTCAGCCTGGAGAAGAGAGGCTCCCAGGTGACCTTCTAGCAGCTTTTCAGTCTCTGAAGAGGGCTACAAGAAAGCTGGGGGTGGGCTTTTGACAGGGGTGGTAGCGAGAGGACAAAGGGAAAGGACTGCAGTCTCGAAGAGAGGAGGTTGAGGTTGGCCATGAGGAACCAATTCTTTGCTGTGAGGGTGGGGAGATGCTGGAGCAGGTTGCCCAAGGCAGTTGTAGCTGCCCCATCCGTGGCAGTGTTGAAGGCCAGGTTGGCTGGGGCCCCAAGTGCCCTACTCTAGTGAAGGTGTCCCTGCTTGTGCAGGGGGTTTGGAACTAGATGATCCTTGAGGTCCCTTCCCAGCCTGGCCATTGTGTGATTCGATGAAATCAGGTTTGGTCAGCAGCTGGAGGAAGACAGTGAAGAGCCCAGGTATTGCAGAAAGCAGCACCGATCCCCTTCTCTGAGGTGAGTTGCAGTTCTCCTATGCTGTGGTAGCTCTAGAGAGCTCTCTGCTGTTGGAAATACTACACTGCCAGTGACTCCTGTGACAAGGTCTTTACTATCCTGTTAGTCATTAAAGAACTCAAAGCACAACTTCTTTGTTTTCAAATTCAGGGCTCACTTCCATCAGCAAAATCCAGCACATACAACTGGAGTCTAATTTTCTCCAGTGTCAGCTGGCGATCCTCATGGCTGCTGTTTCAGTTACAGCACTGAAGTCATGCAGGGATAAGTTTCTGTGGTTTGCAGAGGTCCTTGTGTCAGTCGCTGTAAGTTCTGACGTTACCAGCACTGGCTGGATGTGCGAGAGAAGTGGCAGTAACGATCCTCACCTTCACGGTGACCACACAGTTGGCTGCACAGCGCTGGGAGTACGCGTATAGGATGGGTGATTCTGCGAGACAGGATGGAGTTCTGAGCAGTAGTCTTCAGCCAAGCAACTTGCACCTAGTGACAGAACTGAGCTGCAGCGAGGGGCGTTCTGAAAGAAAGGACTACCCGTGTGAAATGAGGGAGCTGGGATCGTTTAGCCTGGAGAAGAGGCTCGGGGGGACCTTCTCCCTCCTGAAAGTTGGTAGGATGTATTTAAAGAGGTATCAGAAGTTTAAGAACAAGAAATTTCCATGTGAAAGCCAAGAGAGTTGCTTGTAAAAAGAGAGTTGTATTTGGAGAACAGAACTGGGGGCAGTTCTGGGCCACTCGCTGCAAGAAAGAGATGGAGGGGCTGGGGAAGATGAGGCCGGGGAAGGGACTGGAGGGAGAAGCTGATGAGGAGAGGATGAGCGAGCTGGGGGGATTTAGCCTGAAGGAGACTCAGAGGGGACCTTATGCCTCTCTACAACTCAGTGAAAGGAAATTGCAGTCAGGTGGGGGTCAGGCTCTTCTCCCAGGCAACCAGCAGCAGGATGAGAGGGTAGGGCCTGAAGCCTGGGAGGGTTGGGTTGGATGTTAGGAAGCCCTTTCTCCCAGAAAGTGTGATCAGAGCCTGGAATGGACTGCCCAGGCCAGTGGTGGAGTTGCTATTCCTGGAGGTGTTGAAGGACAGCCTGGTCTGGCTGCTGTGGTGGTGTTAGGTGATGGGCTGGGCTGGATGAGCTCAGAGGGCTTCTCCAGCCTCAGTGACTCTGTGATTCTGTAAATTTCCAGATCCTTCCTTCGATGTTGCCTGGGAAGATGAATCCCAGTTTCTCCTTGATCAAGCGTGACACCCTGCTGGTTCAGCTGAGTGCTCTGTATCACTCAGCTAGGCTGAAAACGAGTCAAGCAGTTCGGGGTCGTAGCGCTGCGTTTCCGTAGTACTGCGTTCTGGTTTCACACTTTGGTAGCTTTGCTTTCCCGTAGACACGATTTTCTGCTGCAGTGGGCTGCATGTGGGAAGCTGGTGGCTTGGGAAGCTCTCTGGTGGCACTTGGAGGGGCTGGTGTGGAGAAGGTGGCAAGGCACTTGAGTAGGTCATGGCCTTGTGTTGGCTACGTGCTTTAATGTCAGTAAATCGTTTCAGTTCGGATACTGGGATTTAAATGCAACCGAGGAAGGAATGTTCATTGACAAGAAGAAAACTTGTTTGCATCTTCTGGAGCAACTGCCTTTAGTTCCAGATGGCCAGCGCTGCATTGCCCATTGCTCACTTGTGTCTAGAAAGCTGGGAAGACCAGAAAGAACTGGGGCGTGCTCGCAGCTTACATTCTCCAGCATGTTTGGCCAGTGTGGGTTGGGTGTGTGTTACACATGGTGCTGTGAGGAGCTTATGTATTGAGGGAGTAAGAGTAAGGTTGAGTTTGGCCTCTAGTGAGAACACCTGAGGGTGTCTGTCCTGCTGTACCTGCCTTGTGGTGAGTCCTGTCTTGTGAGCTTTGCAAAGCCCTCGCTTGCAATGACCATGGCAGATGTACCGCTGAAGGGGGAGCGGGTGAAATCCAGCTGAATTCAGGAAGGGGGCTGATTGTTTTGGTTTTGTTTCATAGAACCGTAGAATGGCCGGAGTGGGAAGGGACCTTAAAGATCATCTAGTTCCAACACCCTGCACAGGCAGCGACACCTTCACTAGATCAGGTTACTCAGGGCCCCATCCAGCCTGGCCTTCAACACTGCCAGGGATGGGGCAGCCACAACTGCCTTGGGCAACCTGCTCCAGCATCTCCCCACCCTCACAGCGAAGAATTTGTTCCTCATGGCCAACCTCAATCTCCCCTCTTCAAGTCTGCAGTCTTTTCCCTTTGTCCTCTTGGTAAGCACTTGTGTCAAAAGCCCTCCCCCAGCTTTCTTGTAGCCCCCTTCAGAGACTGAAAAGCTGCTAGAAGGTCACCTGGGAGCCTCCCCTTCTCCAGGCTGAACAACCCCAACTCGCTCAGCCTGTCCTCACAGGGGAGGTGCTGCAGCCCTCTGCTCCTTTGCAGGAGAATTAGTAGAACTAAGGTTCACCAGGCAATGAGGGCTGTAGAAACTGTCTGTTGAAAGAGATGATGTGACTAGCTCTTGGGTAAAATCCTGTGACGATGCTTAAACGTAGAGGAGATGTGTTCAGACATCGTTCCTGTGGATGTTGCCTTGTCTGTTCTTCTAGGAGCTACTTCACGTAGTAAGAAAAACTCTGCTGAGTTACCCGGCTGCATAAAACGCAGGCTAAGAGCACTTTGGTTGCTGGTCGCTCTTTTAGGCAGTGAAACGAAGCTGCTGCTCCTAGGATTTGTTCCCCCATGCCATCCCTGGCTTCACGCACCTGCCCTGCCAACACGTGAGTTCTGGCTGTAGGTGGATTCAAATGCTCGCCCCTTCAGGCGTTCCGGATGGACTGGCTGCGTGGAGCGCGTCTGTTCGTGCCTAACCCCTGGGACTCGAGAGGGACTTGTGACCTTTCTGTGTGAAGGTCTGGGTTGTACTGGTGAGTTGCATCTGCTGGTCGTGTGGCTGTGCACTGCAGTGGGGGGTTGTACTGGTTCTAATGCACTAGTACAATAGTTGTGTAATGAGATCTTTGGCCACGGAACCCTCGCCTGCAGCTGTTGAACTCGTGCTGTTAGATTCAGAGGTAGGAGGAGGCGCAGCCAGATTTGAACCATACCGGGCTTTGGGTGGTGGCTTGCACTACGTTTTCAAGTAACTGCGATTGAACCGAGAGTGTTTCTTTGAGATAAAATACTGTGGAGCGGCGTCTGCGTCCCCTGTTGTTTATGCTTGGACTGTGCTAGCCTGGACTACTTCCCCAGTTGGCTAATAATCGCATCAGAGTGCTGAAGCCACTGAGCGCAACGTCTCGTGACAGTGTCTCAGCGTTGGCGCTAGGGTAATGCTCTTGGTGCACTCTTGGTACATGCTTTTCTTTGGTTCCACCTGACACCGACTTAAAAATGTGATCCCCGTTCCTGCTTCCCAGTTGCCGAACACAGACGGGGGTACAAGGGTGCAGTGAGAGATGCTTGGCACAAGCTGCTACGGAGAGGAAAACCCTTTTCTATAGTCTTCCCATTCCTCCTTGTTTTATGGCTGGGTAAAACTCCGGTGATGAGTTTCAGAGGTCACTACACAGATGAAAGAGATAAAAACAAAGTGTTTTTCGCCTTGAACCTTCAGGGGCCTCTCTGCAGGCAAGATTTATGTCAGCCCAGGCTGTATTCTGGTTGCCTCAGATGAGGTGCATGCCTTTCCACTTCAAGGTCTGCTTTTCGCTGGGAACTCCGCTGGTTTATTTAAAACAGCAGAGAGGCGACTTTCTGGGTATTGGCTAGTTTCAGTTTCTGGAAATACCGTGACATCAGTCGCTGAGCTCTGGTCACTTAACTGGGAAGTGTGGTCACAGCGTGGCCTTTAGAAACTGGTCCAGTTTAAAGGACTCCAGCAAAAAGGAGTGAAAGGTTGTAGCCGTCTGCAGTTGCCAAAGTGCTGAGTTCAGGCTGGGGGGTGAGTGGCTGGAGAGCAGCCTGGCAGAGAGGGACCTGGCGGTACTGGGTGACAACTGGTTAAACAGGAGCCAGCAGAGTGCCCACTGGAAGGCCAGTGGATCCTGGCTTGTATCAGCAATAGCGTGACCAGCAGGGTGAGGGTCATAATTCTCTCCCTGTAGTGGGCACTGATGAAGCCTCCCCTCGAGTACTTGGGGGCAGTTGTGGGCCACTCACTTCAAGAAAGAGATTGAGGGGCTGAAGAAGGTCCAGAGGAGCAACGAGGCTGGGGGACTGGAGAGAAAGTCTTGGTGAGGAGAGACTGAGGGAGCTGGGGGTGTTTAGGAGAGGAGACTCGAGGGGGACCTTCTCCCCATCTTCAACCTCCTGAAGGGAGGTTGTAGTCAAATGGGGGTCAGCTCTTCTCCCAGGCAACCAGTGCCATACAGTGCTACAGGCTTGGGGAGGTGTGGCCGGAGAGCCGTGTGGCAGAGAGGGACCTGGGAGGTTCTAATTGACGGGAAAATGAACATGAGCCAGCGGTGTGCCCAGCTGGTCAAGGCGGCCGATGGCATCCTGGCTTGTATTAGATGTAGTGTGGCCAGCAGGAGTAGGGAGGTTATCGTCCCCCTGTATTCGACACTGGTGAGGCTGCGTCTTGAGTGCTGCCTCCAGTTCTGAGCACCTCAATACAAGAGAGATGTGGAGGTGCTGGAGCAGAGGAGGGCAGCTGAGCTGCTGAAGGGCCTGGAGAATGTATCTTGTGAGGAAAGACGGAAAGAGCTGGGGCTCTTCAGTCTGAAGAAGAGGAGGCTGAGAGGAGACGTCATCACTCTCTGCAGCTACCTGAAAGGATGTTATGGAGAGGCTGGTGCTGGTCTCTTCTCACTAGCGGTTAGAGATAGAACAGGAGGGAGGGGGTTCAAGTTACAACAGGAGAGGTTCAGACTAGATACTAGGAATAATTTTTTCCCAGAAAGGGTGGTCAGGCACTGGAATGGGCTTGCCAGGGAGGTGGTTGAGTTGCCATCTCTGGGTGTGTTTAAAGATCCTTTGGATGAGGTGTTGAGGGATCTGGTTTAGGGGTGAGCTTGTGGCATAGGGTGGGTGGTCGGACTCTGTGATCCTAGGGGTTTTTTTCCAACTAGAGTGACTCTGTGTGACAAGAGGGCAGGGCCTGAAGCTGCCAGGGGATGGTTAGGTTGGGTGTTTGGATGCCCTTCCTCCCAGAAAGGGTGATCAGAGCCTGGACTGGACTGCCCAGGGCAGTGGTGGAGTCCCCATCCCTGGAGG
>JAOXOE010028755.1:0-15579 GCA_028565055.1 Phoeniculus purpureus
GATGTGTTCCTGTGCAACTTGGTCTAGGTGATCCTGCTGTGGCAGGGGGATTGGACTAGATGATCTTTCGAGGTCCCGTCCAATCCCTAATGATTCTATGACTTATAATGGATCGCTAGAAAACTTTGAATTGATTCTTCTTTATTTTGTAGCTTAGCTAGTCTGCTTCTTCTTTACGTGTGTATTGTTCTTCCAATTAAAAACTAAAAGAAGTGATTGAAATGGTATCTTACAAGGAAGTACTCTGTGGCTTTTGCAGTTTATACTGAACTACTTTGCCCCAACATTGTTTCTCACTTGTTCACTGTTGTCTGAATGCTGACTGAATACTTTCCAGCATATAACTGCATGTATTACCACCAGGCTGTTTAGTAAGTAGATCCGTCACAATTATCTGAAACTGTTAAGAAAATAATAAATGCAAGTTAAGGTTAAAAAGGAAATTACCCTTTGCTTATTGGTACCTTTTTGTTACTGTAGCTTAATCACATCCACAATGGTTTAAAATATGTTTTAAAACTACAGCTGGAAGCTTGTTTTGTTAACTCCAAGTGCTCTAGCTAAATGCAAACAATCTTCCTCTACTGATTTTGTGTTTTTCCTTTCAGAAGCTGAAATTCATACTTTTCTAAAGACAATATTGATTTATTTTTTTCACTATATACGGTAGTTAAAATTCTTTCTTAGACTGTTGATAGCTGTAGACTGGCTCCCAGTGGACATTTTATTGGTGTTGCCAGATAAAGAAAGAAAAACACATAGAAAGTAAGAAAAAGGGAAGCAGAGTTGGTCAGGAACTAAAATTACTAAGTTGTTTTCTGCTAAGGACAGGGTCAGTGCGCTCCAGCAGTGGAACAGTTCTCTGTTAACAGCGAACAGAGAACACAATTAAACGTTCTGTTTCTCCTCTGTGATGGCCGACGTGCCACTCTTCTTTTTGTTTTAACTAAAGATTAAACTGAATCAATGCTGTTGAATTCACAATGCCAGTCAATTTGAAAAAATCTAATTGGAGTCTATATAATCTTTGTACAGTTGAAGAGAAACAAGAGAAAAACACACTGAAGAGGAAGGCAATGTAATTGTGTTCTCCGTCTCGTCTCTGCTCTAGTGAGGCCATATCTGGAGTATTGTGTCCAGTTCTGGGCTCCCCAGTTCAAGAGGGTCAGAGATCTGATTGAGAGAGTCCAATGGAGGGCCACAAGGATGATTAGGGCACTGGAGCACCTGCCTTATGAGTAGAGATTGAGAGACTTTTCAGCTTGGAGAGGAGAAGGTTGTGAGGGCACTTAATCGCTGCCTATAAATCCATGAGAGCTGTGTGTCAAGAAGAAAGAGACAATCTCTTTTCACTTGTGCCCTATGATAGGACAAGGGGCAATGGGTGTCAGTTGGAGCACAGGAAGTTCCACCTCAGCACAAAGAAGAACTTCTTTTTCTATGTGACTTGGTCTAGATGATCCTGCTGTGGCAGGAGGATTGGACTAGGTGATTTTTCAAGGCCCCTTCCAATCCCTAATGATCCTGTGATTCTTTACTGTAAGTGTTACAGAGCACAGGAGGGGGCTGCCAAGGGAGGTTGTGGATTCTCCTTCTCTGGAGACTTTCCAGACCCATCTGGATGTATTTCTCTGTGACCTGCCCTAGGTTCTATGATCCTGACTGAGCAGTGGGGTTGGGCTCGATGACCCCTGGAGGTCTCTTCCAACCCCTAATGATCTATGAATCTGTGTATCTGTGGGTGGTTGTATCAAGTTATCTAGCTAACTTTTTCTGTCATAAAACAGATTTATAAGGAGAGACAAGATTATGGTCAAACTGTGTACAGTAGTTTGGGCAAAAAGTATGGAAAGAAATAACCTACTTTTATGTAGATGATTTTATGTAGATTCCAGAGGATATTTTACTTGTATGCACATGAGCAGTCATTCTGTTGATAGAAGCCATGCCTCACTACTGGCTTTGCATGTGTGGCTGTACCAGTAGTGTTGTCCAGTGAACTTAAAATGATAACTCTTGAGATTCCAGTTGTGATGCTGAGTAGCATGTGTTAAATGTTCACTGTACATACATGAATAAGGACACACATATAGTCTTGAAATACAAATACTGTATTACAGACTGTATACATCTTGCATTTAAGTTGCAAGCTTTCCCTGGTCCCATAGAAACATAGGTGTTTACATTCAGCCTGCAAATAATTCTGATGCTGTTACGAACACACACAAGATGAAGGGAAGTTGAATACAATCATTGTATATGTGCTCAGTTTAAAAGCTGGAAGTTCCCACTGTTCACATTATCTCTGCTTTAACCTTTGAGAAAATTTACTGTCACTGCTTCACCAGTGCCTGTAACAGATGACATACCCCAGAGTTTTAATCAGGCTCTACTTTAAGTGTTTTATGGAGATCAGGAAGACCTATCATATAATACAGTGAGTGGACTCTTACAGTAAACAAAAACACTGCAGTGCTTTTTGTTGCAGTGTGTGGTTTCACCACGCCACTGCTTATTACTAGAGAACAGGGATTCTGTCTTTGGAAAAGTGGGCGTAAAGGCTACAACTTACTTCATAGAATCACAGAACCATTCAGGTTGGAAAAGACCCTTGGGATCAGAGTCCAACAATCAACCCTACTCTACAAGTTTACCTCTAAACCAGATCCCCCAACACTACATCTAAATGACTTTTAAACACATCCAGGGATGGTGACTCAACCACCACCTTGGGCAGCCCATTCCAGTGCCTGACCACTCTCTCTGTGAAAAATTTTTTCCTGATGTCTAATTAACTCTCCCCTGTTGAAGCTTGAAGCCCTTCCCTCTGGTTCTGTTGCTAATTCCCAGCATCAGCATCTCTACAGTGTCTTTTCAGATAGTTGTAGAGAGTGCTGAGGTCTCCCCTTAGCCTTCTCTTCCTCAAACTAAACAATCTCTCCTTATAAGATTCATTCTCCAGGCCCTTCACCAGCTTTGTTGCCCTCCTCTGCACTCACTCCAGCACCTCGATTTGGGCACCTCTTGTGCTTGAGGTGCCCAAATAGACTCAAACGAGGGAATTCCTAAGAATAGATTTCAGCTGGAGTGAATTTGTTTCTATGCTTTATAGCTTTTTTTGATTTTGCATTAACATAATCTCAGTTTTGAGGCTGTGATACCTATCCTGTGGACAGTGACTGCACATTAGAGAATCATTAGGAAGATTTACTGTGATATTATTCTTACCTTTATTAACATAGCAAGTCGGTCACAGTCAGTGCTCTGGGCTGACAACCAGCTTCTTCAGCAGGAAGAAGGGGATCTCAGTGGGGCTTGTTGTCCAAGGAGATGAGTTCCCCTTCTGCCTTCCATGTATTTCCCCTTTGTCACTCCAAAGGCTTCACTATACCTGCTATTTCTGTAAAGCAAACGGAGGTCAACCTTTTGGGCTTACTGAGATCAAGATGATGCTGGTCATTTCATGACAAATTCATTCGTAAAAAAAAGATCAAATCATAGTTGGGAAATGGAGTAAAAAACAAGTGGCTTATCTCTCTCTCTCGAGCTACCTCACAGTCAGCCAGTAGTGGAGTCACATAGGGAAATAAGAAGCTCTTTATTTCTCTTCCAATATTACATCATCACACTTTGTGTAATGATCAACCTTTCTCCAAGAAGTCATCTTTTGCAGTTACTGATGGCATACATAGCGTTCTAATCTGACATTTTAAAAGCAACGTTAGTTGTAGTTAAGATCTGATGTGGGGAGCGTTTCTTCAAAGAGCACTACTAGATCGTTTTATAGGAAAACTGGTTTCACTGCGAGGGGTTAGAAAAGTTAATCAAAACATTACTGTTAGAAACACTACAAGGAAAGTCCCTGACCTAATACAGGCCTCCAGTTATTAACCACTATTGGTCATACAAGCTGGAAGCAATAAGGTTGAGGGGAGAAGCAGAGAATCAGTGAGAAGGGATTTCAGGGCAATAGGGTAACAGCTTAAGGGATGTGGAGCACGGGTGGTGTTTTCCTCAATCCCTTCAGTGGCAGGCAAGGACTGAAAGGAATGAGCAAGCTCACTAGACGTACACATGGCTCAGAGACTGGTGTCATCGGTGGAATTTGGGGGTTTTTGATCATGAGGAGATATACGGGGCACCAGGCGTGCTAAAGTAGGATGTACTTAAGCTGTCTAAAAGGGGGAAAAGAATTCTTGCTGGTGAGTTGGCAGGGCCTACTGAGAGGTCTTTAAACTAGTTTTGAAGGGGGAAGAGGATGAAAACAGGGTCAGTAGAGGAGACCCTGGAGGTGGCATTCAGTGGCTAGGGCTTAAACTGGCAGCTCGGCTCAAGTGCACCAATGCTCACCGTGCATCTATGTGTAGCACAGGTAACAAGCAAGAGGAGCTGGAAGCCGTTTTGTAGCAGGATAACTGTGGCCTGGTTGCCATCACTGAAACATGCTGGGATGACTCTCATGACAAGAAAGCTCATGACACAAGCTCTTTTTCAGAAGGGAGAACCAAGGAAGGAGAGGTGGTAGGGTGGCTGTGTTAGGTAATGATGGTATAGAAATCTACTGAAACATGCACAAGTGTCAACAAGTGGATCATAGAATCATTAGGAATTGGAAGGGGACCTTAAAAGATCATCTAGTCCTCCGGATCATAAAAGCCCTCACTTGCTCAAAAAAAAAAGACTTCACTGAAAACCTCCCAACTGCAAGGTGCCACAGGCCTGCTGTGGTGGGGGTGTTGGACTAGATGATCTTTCGAGGTCCCTTCCAGTCCCTAATGTTCTGTGATTCTGTGATTGGTTTTGGTTTCAGAGATCATCTCTATTTATGGAATTCTGCTGTCATATTTTGAGCCTGAGGGTATAGGATAGCTATTGGGAGAGTGATGTAGGCGAAACAAGTAGTAAGAGATGTATTATCACTCCATATAAAATAGCAGTAGTACTTATTAAGATGATGGTGGTATGTGGACATAAATTAGATAAAGTTTGTAGGCAGATGTAATTTAATTCATTAGACGACTTCAGCACAACAATCTTTCATGTGCAAAAGCTTTTCCTCTAGTCTGTTTTAGACAGAGCAGGAAATTTATCTGCTTTTTCCATTATATCAATTACTCTACCACAAGCTCTAACGTCCACCTACAAATCTTTTGTTACCTGTATAGAATCATAGAATCATTAGGGATTGAAAGGGACCTCAGAAGATCATCTAGTCCATTCCCCCTGCCACAGCAGGATCACCTAGACCAAGTCGCACAGGAACACATCCAGGCAGGCTTTAAACATCTCCAGAGAAGGAGATTCCACAACTCCCCTGGGCAGCCTGTTCAGTGGAATAGACTATTCCAACATGTAAAGAGTATTTCAACATGTAAAAGTGCGATCAACTAAACACCAATATAAACATTATGCAAATGTCAAAACTTTAAAATCTTGAACCAAATTGCAAATCCTTAAAATAGTAGAACAGCTACTAAAATATTATTTATCTGAAGGAATTAGTTGAGCACTGGATAATGAAGAATACTTCGGGAATATTACTTCCAACCGCGTTTTTATTCAGAATTTAATAGAAACGTTGACATTCGCACACTTTGGTGGGACTAAATAAAAATGCAAGTTTCATCATGTGCAATGGGAGCTAATTAGCATTAAAAGCACATTTAGAATAAAAAGCCAGAGCTCTGCAGGAGTAACTAGGGCTACATTGTAGATAATTGAAATCTTTAGTTTGTTTAAATAGGTGGAGAATTTGAAGAAATAACTGCACTTAAGAGATTAACACGAACAAGTTTTAGTAAGTCACAGAACCTCTTTGGTTAGAAGAGACTTTTAAGATCAAGTCCAACCCTTGACCCAGCACTGCCAGTTCACCATTAAATCACATCTCTAAGCACCAGGTCCACATTTTTAAGTAACTCCAGGGTTAGTGACTTCACCGTTGCCCTGGGCAGCCTGTTCCAATGCTTAACAACAATATCAGGAAGAAATTCTTCCTAACATCCAGCCTAAAGCCCCCCGGCTCAACTCCCAGCAGTATAAAGATTATGTTTCTCTAAAAACTGAGTTTGAAGCAGAAGCAGAGCGACAAGCTTACCAAAACTTGCCTAAACATGAAGACAATGAATAGTTTCCTTATTCATACTTAACAGCTCGAGCTATTCCACAGATCTGCCCTGTGTGAGACATAACAGTGTGCCAGCAGCCCAGACTGTGTATGACTTAGGGCACTGTGGGAGCAACGACTCCTTCACATTTCTGTTCAATGCGCTGAGAATTGTGGTAACGAAATGTGCTGACTGCATGAACGCGAGGACCATATTTAAGAAGGTTTTGAGCTGCCCTGACCTGTTAATTTTCTGTTTTGTTAAGATAGCTTGGAAGAAAATGAGCAAGGGTGGTTACATATCATTTAATAGATGTTTATCTGGACTTTGTGAAATTATTTATGTAGTCCCTAAGCAGACAAAGACTAAAAAATAATGGAGGAAGGCACTGAAGCTATTTATGAAAAATGTATTAACAGCCCTTAATAATGAGCAAAGTTGTGTTCAAATGTGAGTGCTTCTTATACCAGTGTATCTGTTATGTTTTATTTCACGTAGGTCAGTGCATGGGATGATCCTTAGACATCTCAGTGATCACAAATGAGTGTTTAGATATCTCTGACATTCATTATGTCTTTTAAACCATGTTTTAGACTCGTAACACGGGAGAATTAAATGAATTCATGCACCTTTGGAATCCCAAGTTCTCTTGCTCCTCTTCTGCTTTTTTTTCTACATAGTAGTTTAGGAAGTACTTACAGATAAATGAATGTTAGTTCTGTTTAGGTCAGAAAAGTCCTTTTTCAAGATCATTGAGTCTGACCTACCTGTACAAAACCCACCGCTGAACCAAGTCCTTGAGGTCCATACCTACACAATTTTTAAACACAATTTAAATGGATCGCCAGGGAGATGGTGATTCAACCTCCTCCCTAGGTAGCCTGTTCCAATGTCTGATGACCCTTTCAATGAAGTTTTTCCTGATGTTTAACCTAAAATATCAGTGGTGCAACTTGGGGCCATTTCATCTTGACCTATCACTTGATAGTTGTCAGAAGAGACCAACACTCATCCCTCTACAACTTCCTCTCAGGTAGTTATAGACTGCAAGAAGTTTCCCCTCAGCCTTGTTTTCTTCAAACTAAATAGCCCCAGCTCCCTCAGCTTATCAGCTCCCTCAATTTATCAGGCTTGTTCTCCAGACTTACGTAGCTCGGTCTTGTAAATGTGAACTGTCTCTGGCTGTCCTAACAAAGACTGCAGCAGTCTGACTCTGATTTTGAGGAAAGGCAGTAGGAAGCCATAAAGAAGCAGAAGTCTGTGCCCACAGAAAGTGCTGTCTAGAATGAACTCAGTACCCATGTTGGTTGTTACTAGAGGGTAAACGCATGTTCAGAACAGCATAAATGAAAATACCTAAAGAATAAAGTTAGCATTTAGTGTCTGTATTATAAAGTTAATGACTGCTTACAGAAAAGATTCATCATTTGCTACAGCACGTAGTCAGTATAGTGCAAAGTGCCTTTTACCTTGAGAAAAGCTTCCATCTGCAGCATGTTTTGGAAAGTCATGCCCAAAAGGAAATGTTAAATTACTGACAGCAACCTTCCATCTAATGCTTAAGTCTAGATAGAACAGCACTCCGGGTAAGTGCTTAACAGTAGAAACCCAAAGCTGGGTTTGAGAGTCTTCCTGTCAGTGTTAAACGTCTGTCATGTCGCTAAATCAGGAGTACGAGCCTTTGACAATATTGTCGTCTTTTCCAAACAATGAAAATACATTTCTTAGTTACCCTTGGAGTACTCCATGGCACAAACGACTGACTGACTCCATGACATTCCAGTTTACTGATAAAATGAGGCTACATAATCAACTCTGCTTCAGAAAACGATGAAAACACGTAAGGCATCTCAACAGACTGTCTTGTGACCTGTTTTACTTGACTGTGGTGAAGAGTATCTTTAGCCACAACAGTGTGCGGCTCATCTCTCTCTAATCAACGCCTCCCTATGCAGTAAAGCTTCCAGCAGAGATCTGATCCTGTTCCTGTGTAAGTCAGCAAGAACAGTAGAATGGATTTGAGACCAATATATGCATAAAACTGTGTAATCTCTGCAAATAAACAGACATTCTATTTGTAATCGATTACAGGGCAAGAGGCAGCAAATATTAGAATAAAAAACATGCCGATCATTTGCTTCCATTACTGCTGCACATTAAGCCTCTGGTTGTGCTGGTTCAAGACTTCAGTGCATACTACTAAGCAACCCTAAAGTAAACGCTGCAAGGGCAGAGAAGTGAGGTTTATGTATTGCAATATGGTGTGTCCCTGAAGAATAGAACGTGGTAGGGAAACCCTTTGGAGATTGCGTTTAACCCAATACCTAGGCAGTAGCTACACACTGTGTATTTCTCTGTCTGATAACTTTGGAACATCTGTTCTGGTTTGACTCCTAAAAGGTATCGAATAGTTTAAAGAATTTTGTTTCTAGTCACTAGCACAGCGAAGAAGACAAGATCATAACAGTGACTTCATACTGCTTAGGCTCAAATACGAGTTTTTCTTTTTCCATTTGTGATTTTATCCTGGTATTTAGAATACCAAGCCTGGTTTTCCAAACGTTAATGCATTGAAAATGCTTAAGTATCTGACAGACAGTCAAAAGACTTCAGATAGAAGGTATCCTAAGTGACATATGTTAGCACCATGTGCCACAGAAGCATGCCTTTTCACACAGAAGATGGATGCTTCGGTGCTGCGGTTATCGTGTTTCTAAAACAGGTAGCTTGTCAGTGCTGTTGATACTCTCTTTGTTCAGATTGAGTGAATGTCACAAGAAGTACAATGTGGTGCTGTTTAGCTTTGTCATGAGTGGAAATGACAGATTGCATGTTGTTTCTGAGATACCACTGTCTCAGATTTTGAGGAATAGTCCCCAGCATAAGCTTTGCATTCTTTCAAATCCAGATGTGCGGAAGGGATGGCTTCATCTTGCTTTCCAGCACATAGTGGAAAAAAGTGTTGAGGAATCATAGAAGCATTAGGGATCGGAAGGGACCTCGAAAGATCATCTAGTCCAATCCTCCTGCCACAGCAGGATCACCTAGACCAAATCGCACAGGAACATGGCCAGAGGGGTTTTAAACAACTCCAGAGAAGGAGGGATGTAAAGTGCAGTTTACAGAATGAGTAATTGCAGCTTTGGATGCCTCTCATGGTTTCTTGAGGAATGTGGTACATTACTTGAAGCATGCTTTCTGCACAACTGTAGAATCATAGAGTCATCATGGCTGGAAAGGACCTCCAGGATCATCAAATCCAGCCCTCATCCCAACATCTCCCTAACGCTTGGTCTCTTAGACTCTGTTTACTGCTCGTGTAGTAAATGCAGTCACTTATGCCTGTTCTCTCTTCTTTAAGAGTACCATCAAATACATTGCATAGCAAAAGGAACACAGGAACACAGTCTTGTGCTCTGCAGCACAAGAGTTTTGTGCTAGAGTTAATCACCACAGCTAATGCAAGAAACAAGATGTGCTGTACCAAATTCCACTTGCATACGTGCTGCCAGCCAGCACACAAAAAAGGCCAAAGATCAGAAGAGAAGTCTTGAGCTTTCCTTCATTTCAGTCAGTACTTTATTGCTCTGAATCTAGCAAGGTATTTGGAATTAGTGTAGCATGGATACTTTTGGTAAACTCATTTAAGAGGTTCAACAGTTGTTAATGGAAGGAATTATGCTGCAGGCAGCAGTTGCAGAAACCTCATTCCTTTAGATCAGCTACCTTCTTTCCTATGTTAGTTGGCTTGAAATGTTGGTGCTTTTTGAACGCTTCCATATGATACTGTAAAATCACATAGTCACAGGATCACAGAATCATCATGAATGGAAAGGACCTCCAGGATCATCAAGTACAGCCCTCATCCCAGCAGCTCCCTAGCCCCTAGACCATGACCTCAAGTGCTCTAGCTACTTGTTTTTTAAACACCTCCAGGCCTGGGGACTCCACAACCTTCCTGGGCAGCCTGTTCCAGTGCCCAACAACACTCTCAGATAAGATCTTCTTCCTAAGATCCAATCTGAAGCTCCTCTGACACAACTTGAGCCTATTTCCTCTCGTCCTACCATTAGTAATTTGGAACAAGAGACCAGCACCAGCCTTGCTATAACTTCCTTTTAGGTAGTTGTAAAGATCAATAAGGTCTCCTGTCAGCCTCCTCTTCTCTAGACTAAATAACCTCAGTTCCCTCAAATTCAAATTACAGCTTGATGGAAAAGAATGTTTAAGAGAATTGTTTCAGAAGTAGTGTCTCCAGAAGGAGTAGAGAAGTGGTTGCCCCTTGTACCCAGCACTGGTGAGGCTGTACTTCAAGTACCAAGTTTAGTTTTGGGACCTTCACTCTAAGAAGGACTTTGAGTGGGTCCAAAGGAGGGTAACAAAGCTGGTGAAGGTTCTCAAGCATGTGTCCTATCAGGAGCAGCTGAGGGAACTTGGTTTGTTTAGCCTGGAGAAAAGAAGGCTCAGGGGAAACTTGGTATAAAACTGCAGGAAAGGAAGTTGTAGTAAAGTGGAGGTTTGTCTCGTCTCCCTAGTAGCAAGCAATAGGACTAGAGGAAATGGTCTCAAGTTGTATCAGGAGAGGTTTAGCGTATATGTTAGAATGAATTTCTTCACCTAAAGGGTTATCAGACATAGGAGTAGGCTCTCCAGGGAAGTACTGAAGAGATGCTCCCTGGAAGTACTTAGAAGACATATAACTGTAGTGCTGCAGGACATGATTTAGTGGTGAACTGGAAGTGCTGCATCGATGGTTGGGCTGTATGATCTTTTCTAAAGTCTTACAAAAAACCCCCCACGATTCTGTGATTCTGTGAATGTTTTCACTCAGTAATCCCTCAGTGGGAATTTATCATAGATTCTTTCATAAACTTCTTGTTACAAGTAAGGCTTAGGAAAAAATATCAATTAGATTGATTAGATTACATCAATACATTTTGTCTAGTGAATAAATTAGTTTGGAAATTTCATGTAATACGTACAAAGACATAGAACCTGGGGACTTAAAGTCCACTTCTAACCCCCTGCACGGGTGGGGACACCCTCACCAGGGCAGGTTACTCAGGGCCCCAGCCAGCCTGGCCTTGAACACTGCCAGGGATGGGGCAGCCACAGCTTCCTTGGGCAACCTGTTCCAGCATCTCACCACTCTCACAGGAAAGAATTTGTTCTGATGTCCAACCTAATTCTCCCCTCTTCAAGTTTCTTTTTCTTAGAATCACTACAATTAACTTAGCCTTACAGAAAGGCTTTGTGGTGTGTTATCCTTAGAATTGTAATAAAAGCCTCCTGCAAGATAAGCAGTGTTTAGTGATAAACTGCACAGCATTCTAAATAAAACATCAGACTTTCTCCAAGGATTCCAAGATCTGCACCAGGTTTGCCTTGGAAGTTCATCTAATAAATCCTATTGGAAAACATGAGTGAGGAAGAGTTTGTTTCAGGCATTTTCTCCTCACAGTAAATAAACACTGATATTACTTTGTGTAGGGTGGTAGGAAATGACATATGGGTCATAGGACTTCGTGGAGATGAAGTCTTATGTGCCATACTTAAATAATCACAAAATAGTAGTTTCAGCTATTTCAAATTTACACAGCTGTATGTGCTGCTCTTGTTGTTGTAATTCTTCCTCTTATGGTATTGGCCACATACTGTTACCTAAGAGAAAGACATGAGAATTGAAGTAAGTAACTGAAGTAAGTGTAATAAAAAATTTGGGAGTAATAGAGCATTTTGTGATCACTGTCCTATTGCTGTCTGGGTGGGAGCACAAGGGATGCTAATGCTCCCTCTTCTGCTTCAGCAACCCCAAAGCAATGAGCAAACAGCAAATGAGAATTTGTTGTGGCAAAAGGTTGTGTTTCATTTGAATGCCAAGAAAACTTTGAAGACTTCCGAGACCATGTGAAATGCCTCACATCAAAAAAATAATGGGGAGAAATGAAAATTCAGATTTGATGAGGAGGTTCAGCCTTAATTCCAGAATTGAATTTTCAGGACAAAGGATGTAGAATAAAATCCAACAACTTGTTATTTAACAAGACACCAGACTGTTTTACTTGCTTTAAAATATGAAGAAGATAAAGAAAAGTGCCATTGATTTAACTGAATGGGTCAAAGACAACCTCCTACACAAAGAATCTTAGATGTCTGCTTGCAAAGAGTGCATGAAGTTGAATACTCCGTACTGGAACGGCAGATATCTGTACTTCACATTTTCAAAATCAGTTTTAACTTTTGTAACTTTTTCCCCCTTTTTCCTATTTTTATCTACTGTTAGAGAAACAAATACTTTCATAATCTAATCTGAAAAACCAAAACCCGCCAGTTACACACTTTTCCACCACGGATTAAGGTTCAGGAATAAATGAAATACCTTGAAAAGTATTTATCTTCAGTAATCAAGCTCAACAGCATAGACACATTCTTTTTTCTTTTAATAATGGACTCAAAGAACTGAGAGAATACGGGTTGTATTTACACTAGATTGAGCCTGAACACTGTCCCAGATAAACGCTGCTAGCTTGCTGATGGTGATACCGTGACATGTATCTTTACAGGGATTTTATCTTCCTGCATCAACTGTTTTTCCCACAAAGCGCTGTGTATCCGTGTGATGTGCAAGCCTTTGTAGCTTACTTCGCTTCCACTATCTTCTGGGAGATGTGATAACAAGCAGCCCCTTCCTCTTGAGACATATTGAATATGAATGTATTGAGGTGATGGTGCTCCTCAGTCTTAGCACTTCTTTACCTACATTAAGAACAATTTCATTTCCTCGAAGCTGCAGTCATGTCTTTGTTAGACATCGGTGGTACTGGATGGTTTTTCAGGGAATTTTTCACACAGCAAAGGCTGATCCCTTCCCACCTCCTTCCCAGCTCTCTGCTCTTTGATCTTTTATGATGAAGTAGTTTCATTAATGACCTTTCTGTTTTGTATCAACCTATGTGCTATCAAATATGCTTGAAAACATCTAATTAAGATGACTGTAGTTCTTTTCAGTGAGATCATTTGTAGGGATGATCAACTACTTAAAGCAGCAAAGTAGCTGGAGTTGAGAATCCCTGAAATCAATCTTTTCCATGGGTTGCAATAAAGCAGTTTTAAAAGACTGATGCTTGAGGTGGTAATCTGTTGCTTTGCAGAAACAGGCTACTTAAGGTGTCAGAGTAAATCCTTTCTTCCTATCCTTTCCATGCTGAATATGGGCGGAGTTACAGACATTGCAGTGTTCCCTTAGGCATACATGAGCACAGTGATAAAATAGGCGTTTTCTGCTCCCTGAATTATGTTCTTATGCTTCCAACAGTCACATGAGATCATAAAGTCATAGAATCACAGAATGGCCAGGGTTGGAAGGGACTTTAAAGATCATCCAGTCTCAACCCCACTGCAGAGGCAGGGATACCTTCACAGGTTACTCAGGGCCCCAGCCAACCTGGCCTTCAACACTTCCAGGGATGGGGCAACCACAACTGCCTTGGGCAACCTGTTCCAGTATCTGTCCACTCTCACAAAGCACTGTTTCCTAATGTCCAACCTCAATCTCCCTTCTTCAAGTCTGCAACCCTTTCCCCTTATGCTCTCCCTACCACCCATGTAAAAAGCCTCCCCCAGCTTTCTTGTAGCCCGTTTCAGATATTGGAAAGCTGCTTGAAGGTCACCTGGGAGCCTACTCTTCTCCAGGCTGAACAACCCAAACTTGCTCAGCCTGTCCTCATAGGGGAGGTGCTCCAGCCCTCTGATCACATAAAGGAAAAATGTGCATTAAAGTGTTGATTTATAGTGGCCAGTAATTTTCCTTCTATAAACAGTTATAGTGCTGGATACAAAATGGATGCAGAGTTTTTTCTCTTTTTCAAAGTCTCTATCTTTTCTAGAAGCTACTCTTTGTATTTTTAATTCAGAAAATGTCTTTTTGAAGTCCTGTCTGTATTGCTTTTTAATGTCTTTTTATATTACTTTGTCTGTTTTTCTATTTAAAATCTAAGTTGAAGTAATGAGGTCTGCGTATTCTGTAATTTTAAGTGCTTCAAGCTTATGGCCTTGCAGCCATCTTTTCTGCTACATGGATGAAGAATCTTTTCCTTTACCTTCCCACATTTCTCCTCTTTAATCCATGGATGTCCCCACTTCATCCTTTTTATATCTTCAAAACAGCTGTTTCCCCCCTAATACCACAAGTCTTACTTTTTGGTTTAGTAGCCAGGCTAAAACATAGAGTGTGGTTTAACCTTTTAATGCTTATTAAATATCTATAGTGTAACTGCCTTAAATAAAACTAATTTTCATTGTACAGTCTTTCTACTTAAATCAGTAGATTTGCTTCAGTAACCTTGAACTTGGCTCGAGTAGTTATCAGTTCCAATAGGCAATGTTGTACTGTCATTATTAAATGAAAAAGTCGTTTATTTAATAGGAAATGGTTCAGCACAAATGCCCCATGCATTGAGCTCTGTAGCTCTGCAGTTGGAAGTCACTCTGTTGAAAATGTGAGTAATAGGAGTAATTGAAAGAGTAAAGATGGTCCAATGTATTATAATCATACAATGATTTGGGCTGGAAGGGACCTTTTAAAGGTCATCCAGTGCAACGCACCTGCAATGATCAGGGACATCTTTAACGGGATCAGGTTGCTCAAAGCTCTGTCCAGCTTGGCCTTGAACACTTCCAGGGATGGGACTTCTGCCACCTCTCTGTGCAACCTGTTCCATTGATCCTGCTGTGGCAGGGGGATTGGACTAGATTATCTTTCGAGGTCCCTTCCAATCCCTAATGATTGTATGATTCCTTGACCTCACTGAGAAAGATTTCATCTTTATATCTAGTCTGGATCCACTCTCTTTTCATTTAAAACCATTATCCCTTGTCTTGTTGCAGCAGGTCTTGCTCAAAAGATTGTCCCCATCTTTCTTATAGAACCCCTCTTAGGTATTGCAAGACCTCACTAAGAATGTGTGCAAGTACGGGGGTTGCCCAAATTTGGATGAAAGCAGCTTGTTCACGTAAATCTAAAAGGAGATTTTACCAGGATTGAGGTAACCACACGAGATCCACCACATTTGCTGAAGTATAAAGCAATTAGAAGAGACTGTAGTGTTTCTGAAAAAAAAGAAAAGACTAGAAAAAGTCCCCACCCAACCACAGAAATAACTAGATGCAATATACAAGGAAATAACTGTTCTTCCTCTGAGAAACAAGAAAAAGAATAATTAAATACTAATTGTCTGCGTGTGAACCTGAGAAGATAGAGTTGCTTTTTGAAACATTCTTGGGTAATGGTGACTTGTTTGCTTATGCTTTCCTTGTGACCAAGAAAATAGGGAACTTTTTCAATGAAAGCAGAAGTGAAGACATAAAGGACGTTTAAAACCGGCCTGGATGTGTTGCTGTGCGACTTGGTCTAGGTGATCCTGCTGTGGCAGGGGGATTGGACCAGATGATCTTTCGAGGTCCCTTCCAATCC
>JAOXOE010028756.1:0-15576 GCA_028565055.1 Phoeniculus purpureus
TCCTGCTGTGGCAGGGGGATTGGACTAGAAGATCTTTTGAGGTCCCTTCCAATCCCTAATGTTCTGTGATTCTGTGACTATAATTATTTGTTAAAGGGTACCGCTGTGTATAAATTTGTGTCTAGATCCATAAAAATCAGTCTTGCTAAATGTTGTAATTAATATCTATTAACTGAAGTAGCAGTTTCTTCTTCACCCTTTTCATACTAGTCATGATTCCATGATCAGAGTAATATCTACTGTTCCCGTAGCTGTTTATCCCTTACAAAGAAGTTTTCCAAAGCCGTAACTCATCCTTTCCTTAGCGACTCTTCTCCAAGCGGAAAAGACTCCATCTTGGTCATTATTTTATTATACAGAAGGGTTCCAAAGCCTCAACCTTCTATGGTAGTTTTTTTCCTACCTGTGTTTTCGCTGTGGCATGGCTGTGGTAGGTTGTTCAAGGAGAGGGAACATTCCATATTTACATGGTGGTGGTATCATCTGGGTTCCTTTTTTCCCCCCTCTTACTACCTGTGCTGCTTTTTTCCCCCTACAATGGCTCCAAGGTCTGTTTCTCAAGCGGCGGATCGTTCAGAGACCATTACGTTATCAGCACACTTAGGATTTTCTCCCCATGCACAATCCTTTTCACGTATTGTCAACAGGTTTTATCTGCCGTAGTCTCTCCATTCATTCAGTATCTTCAGATCTGATTGCCTGCTGTTTGAAATTTAACTATTATGAGTAATTTTCTGTCATCTGAAGACTTAGTTACCTCATTACTCATCCCTTTGTTCCGTAGCTCTTATTTCATATTCATGTTGAGCAACATGCAGCCCAGCAAAGATCTCTGTTGGGAACCTCATTCACAATTGTGGGTAATTCTGCTTGTTGAGATGCTGGGATGAGCACAGGTCACCCATGGCTTCTAATCATTAGGCTGGAGGGAAAGGTGGGAAATGATCTCCTTCAGTTTGTTAAACCCAGTCCTTTCCCTGGTTTGTTTTTTTTCTTCCTTTTTTTTTAGAAGTAGAAGAAAGAATCAAATGTAAAATTTTTTAGTTGGATTTAAAACTGGCTGTGAGCCACCAGTGTGCAATCGCAGCCCAGAAGGCCAGTCACATTCTAGGCTGCATCAAAATGGCTGTGGCCAGCAGATGAAGAGAGGTGATTCTGCCCCTCTACTCTGCCCTGGTGAGACTTCACCTGGAGTGTTTTGTCAAGTTCTGGAGCTCCCAGCACAAGAAGGGTGTAGACAGACTGGAGCACGTCCAGAGGAGGACCACTACAATGATCAGGGGAATGGAGCATCTCTCGTATGAGGACAGGCTGAGAGAGTTGGGGCTGTTCAGCCTGGAGAAAAGAAGGCTCTGGGGGACCTTCTTTTGACCTTCCAGTACCTGAAGGGGGCCGACGTGAAGGCAGGGGAAGGTCTTTTCAAGAGGGTTTGTACAGACAGGACAAGGAGCAGTGGGTTCAAGCTGAGAAAGGATAGATTGAGGCTGGATATTAGAAAGAAGCTCTTCAGTGTGAGGGTGGCTGATGGCTGGAAGGGGCTGCCTGGGGAGGTGGTGGGAACCCCATCCCTGGAGTCATTTAAGGTCAGGCTTGACGAGGATCCGAGTGGCCTGACCTAGGTAGTATTGTCCCTGTGTAGGGAGGCTGGACTAGATGACCTCTAGAGGTCCCTTCCAGCCTAGAACCTTCTATGGTTCTGCGATTCTTTAAAAATGTTCTTTTAATTCAGATATATGTACTGCAGTGAGAAGACGGATAATAAGATGACTATCTCTTAGCTACCTGTACGTATAGACCAGTAATAAAAGATATAATTTAAAAGATAAGTGCCCGTCTACATCGAACTGTTTGCGGAATCTTCGTTTAATTCTATCGTGCTGTCTGTAATATGTTATCGCATACATTTATTTCCAAAGGACCCTGGTTATTAAACATTCTCCCTGAATTTTAAAGAAATTTATGCCATGAATGAACTGTTCAGCCTGCACCCTCCAGCTCCCTGTGCTATGAATAGGTAAAGAAGTTTGAGGATGAAAAAACTCATGATGCATTAATTCGGGGTTTCTCGTGGTAGGGCTAGTGTTTGGAAGATAGTAGCTTCCTAGGTAAATAACTTTGAGAGATGTTTTAATAACACGTTGTACCATGTGAAATGTATGACACTGACAGCGTGACCCTCTGGGTTCTGGACAGAACCATCTCTCAGGACTCCACCAAGCGCATCTGCAACCCTGGGAGAACATTCCTGTTGAATATTGAACTCCTCTACCTTTTGTTTTACTTATTTGTTATGAGAAGTTCTCTGCATGTGTACACAGCACACAGCAGGTCAGAACCTGTGAGCGGTGTCTTCTGTTGTGATCCCTGTATAATTCAGGCATAGGAGTGGATATTCTAAACACGTATGTGTTCAGGTTAGTAAAACAGCTAGTGAGAGGGTTTACTAATCCAGGCTAAGCCTCTCACTAATACATCTGTACTGGTTCTGTCATTGCAGGCAATCTGTACTGCTGTGGTCATCCATCCCCACAGGGCTTAGGGTGCTTGGAAGGCTAAAGGTCTGGAAAGTAGCCCAGAATGGGGGTTATTCTACTATTATCACAGAATCACAGAACATTAGGGATTGAAAGGGACCTCAAAAGATCATCCAGAAGTGTGTGTTGTATGGCTGGACAGGAAGACTCGTGGGCAGGCAAGGGATGGTTTTGCAGCAGACTCTGTGTGTACATAGAATCATAGAATGGTTTAGGTTAAAAGGGACCTCAGAGATCATCTGGTTGCCACCCCCTGTCATGGGCAGTGAAACCTTCACTAGAGCAGGTTACTCAGGGCCCCAGCCAACCTGGCCTTCAACACTACCAGCGATGGGGCAGCCACAACTGTCTTGGGCAACCTGTTCCAGCATCTCAGCACCCTCACAAGGAGGAATTTCTTCCTCAGATCTAATATGAATCTGCCTTGTTTTAGATTGAAACCACCCCCTTCGTTCTATTGCTAGAGTCCCTTGTAAAAAGTCCCTCTCCAGTTTCCTGTAGCTCCTTCAGGTGCTGGAAGGCTGCTGTAAGGTCCCCTCGGAGCCTTCTCTTCTATAGGCTGAACAGCCCCCAGTTCCCTCAGTCTGTCCCTGTAGCAGAGGTGCTTCAGCCCTCTGATCATCCTGGTGGCCTCCTCATCTAGTTCTTGGATTGTCATATGCATGCATGTTGGATGGCAGTTGGTGCAGATGTGGAGACAGACCTGTGTCTCTTTAGACTGATTTTGGAGAATATTATCCCTGCTTGAAACTTCCCTGAGAGAAAACTAGCTGCAACTGTTGAAGAGACAGTGCCCAGGAGCAAACTGATGTTTGAGCAGTACGAACAGCCAGCAACTGCAGACTGAAGTGAAATGGAGTGCTAAGCTGTTTGACAGCGTGCAAAGGTGATTTAGCTCACATGTACCTTGTCAGCTGTGTCTGTGTGGCAGTGATGTCCTGAGGAGCACATCCTGAAACACCAGTCTCATGTCAGCAGTTAACTACACACAGGTTCCAGCGCAGTCATGAGCACCATAACCACAATCACAGAATGGTTTAGGTTGGAAGCGACCTGAGAGATCACCCAGTGCCAATCTGCTGCCTTGGGCAGGGTCACCCCTTAACTGAGCAGGTTGCCCAGAGCCCCATCCAACCTGGCCTTGAACACTTCCAGAAATTGAGCAGCCACAACCTCCCTGGGCAACCTGTTCCAGGGCCTCAGCAACCTCACAAGGAGGAATTTCTGCCTGAGATCTCATCTGCATCTCCCCTCTTGTAGCTTGAACCCATCACCCTTGTCCTATCACTGGAGTCTCTTGTTCATTTCCTTTTGCCCTTGATTCTGAAGATGTTTTCTTGTCAACATCTTTTGCTTTTATACAGTCACTCAGCTTTTTATGTTTGGAATGCTCTACTTTTTCATTTTCAATGCATCCTCTGGTACAACACAGAAAAAATAAGTCCCTTCTATTGTTGCTGTTTCCAGAATTATGTTGAAAGGCCACTCTTCCAGCATCCTGTGATATAATACACTTCCAATTACTTCTGATAAAATAAAAGTTGTATTTTATAAAAATTTGTGTTTATTTTTTATTTACTTTATGAGATATTTTATTATTTACTTATTTTTATCAATTGGTTCTTTCATTTGTTATGTATTTTATTAATCACTAATTATATTATTTAATTAAATATTTTTATTTAGAGTTTATTCATTATTTTAAATTTATTTTATTAATGTTGTATTTTATTTATCATTCACAGAATCACATCATGTTAGGGATTGGAAGGGACCTCGAAAGATCATCTAGTCCAATCCCCCTGCCAGAGCAGGACCACCTAGACCAAGTAGCACAGGAACATGTCCAGGCGGGTCTTAAACGTCTCCAGTGAAGGAGACTCCGCAACTCCCCTGGGCAGCACATAATCATAGAATGTTTTGGGTTGGAAGGGACCTTTAAAGGTCATCTAGTCCCCCCCACCTGCAGTGAGCAGGGACATCTTTAACTAGATCAGATTGCTCACAGCCCTGTCCAACCTGACCTTGAAATTCTCTAGGGATGGGGCCTCCACCACCTCTCTAGGCCACCTCTTCCAGTGTTTCACCACACTCATCATAAAAAATTTCTTCCTTACATCTAAAATTTCCCTTAATCTCCCTAACGCCATCACTCCTTGTCCTGTTGCAACAGGCTCTGTAAAAAGAGTAGCCTCCTCTTTTTTTATAGGCCCCCTGCAAGGCTGCGGGTGCCCTGGTATATGCTTGTAATGTTGTTCTGAGCCATTCACATTTATGATCCAGTAAAGCACTTAAGTGCAGGGCAGGAGACAACTCATAGATAAAATTAAGAATGTATTTCCATACTGCAGTGGATCAGATCATTTTTATTGGTGTCCATAATTCCTTAGCTGTAAAGCAGTACATAATGCATCATGTTTATTCATCAGAGGTAGGTCATTAAGGCTTATGATGCACTGTGAACTTCCCAGATGGGATATGCTTTAGAGTTGGCTAATTAACCAGGCATATTTAATCATTCTGAAATGTTTGTCTTGCCTGTGTATTATCATTTGATCTCTTGCTCATGCTTTGACTGTGGGCATTCAGTTCATCAGACATTCTTGACACTGGTACTTGTTTGCTTCTGATTGTGCCAGCGTTCACACATGTGTTTTCAGTACATCCCTCAAGCATGATATAGGCACTGGGTGTTTTCTATTTGTTCTGTTTCTGGAAGCATTTTCTTTGTGCCTTGAATTGTAGTTACTTCGTAAGATGTAGTCAGTCTTTGATCCTTTCTACTCCTACTTCTTACAAGAGAGCGTTCTCACGTGCTGGTGAATTTATCTTCCTGCAATAACAGCTTCACACTGAATATCCATTTGTTCTTGGATGCTGCAGCATCCTCCTGCAGTTTAAACGCCTCTTTTCCATTCTGGTGTTTCTTCAGCTGAGGTGTGTGTGCAGTGAACAAACTGCAACTACTTCTCAGCCTGTGCTTTGGTAGGCTGAAAGCCTCAAACATTTAGTCTTCCATCACAAGGGAGCATTGCTGTTTCCTAATCATCCTGTCATGGGGTGACCCCTGATTTTATTGACATGTGACAGCCCTTTCCATAACCCTGTAAGACCCCCAGAAAGCAGAAGAGGTTCCTTTTTCTGGTGTCTGGCTCGCTGCAGAGCTCTCTCTGCTCCCCTGCTATGCAGACCTGGTGAAAGATGGTCCACCTTCCATATTTATCCACCTTCCCTATTTCTCTGTTTTCCTCTCTATCTCTCTCTTAGAAGAGCGGGATTGGGATTGGTGGAGTTAGCGGTGACTCTCGTGTCAAGAGGGGTGGGAAAATATAGCAAGGGGCCATGGTGCTTCCTGCTGGGTGGGACCAGGCTTATCGGCATTTTGCAGGTTTGTTCCATTCACTTGTCTTTTAACTCTAATCTCTGTTAATAAAACTTGGTATTCTGTCTTTACAATAATATTGTCCCTGTTTTTCTTCTGTATCTTAGCAGCACTGAGAAATCCAAATGAATCTAAACAAAATAACCTAAATGAAGACACCTCCTTATAACCCTTCAGTTTACTAGCACCAGAGGAAGTCTTGTAGCTCAGGCAATGGGAATGGAATTCATTTGCCCACTGCCTTACGTACATGATGGTGCTTCTAAATCTAATCTAAGCACTGGACAAATGCGTACTGGGATCACGTTTGCCTTTTCAATAGTCATGACACTATGGTACTCAGACTCTTCCTGTAGTCTTGTAGTACCCAGGGCATCTTTTTCCTTGCTGGTTTTTCCTTTTCATGCCCTTCAGCATTCTTCTGTGAGAGGATTATTAATGAAAATATCAAATCAATATTAACCCACTGATCAGCTTTCCCCTTTTCAATATACTTGGTTCCCATGTGATCCCATTTCAAATGCTTACTGGTCTCTTTAGCTTGAAGAAGAGGAGACAAGCTTGGAGAAGACAAGACAAGCTTTTGTTTTTCTTACATGCAGAAGCCCTGGTGAGACCACATCTGGAGTGTTGTGTCCAGTTCTGGGCCCCTCAGTTCAAGAAAGACACGGACCTGCTGAAGAGAGTCCAGTGTAGAGCAATGAGGATGATTAAGGGAGTAGAACACCTCCCTGATGAGGAAAGGCTGAGAGAGCTGGGTCTCTTGAGTTTGTAGAAGAGGAGACTGAGGGGTGGCCTCATGAATGTCTATAAATATGTGAAGGGTGGGTGTCAGGAGGATGGAGCCAGGCTCTGCTCAATGGCATCTAGCGATAGGACAAGGTGTAAGCTGGAACACAGGAGAGTCCATATAAATATCAGAAGGAACCTCCTCACAGTGAGCGTGATGGAACATTGGAGCGGGCTGTCCAGTGGTTGTGGAGCCTCCTTCTCTGAAGACATTTAAAACCCACCTGGATGTGTTCTTGTGCAACTTGGTTTAGGTGAAACTGCTGAGGCAGGGGGATTGGACTAGATGATCTTTCGAGGTCCCTTCCAATCCCTAATGATTCTATGATATAAATACATCATATTAGACATTTTAGTGTTTCTTTTCTGGCTGTAAAAGTAGACATTTGTTTACCAAATAGGTAATGAGCAGTGAATAAATAACAGTGGAACAGTAATAAGAAATCAAAGCTTGTTTTTGGCAACTGTAGGTAGGAACCATATAAATATAGCTGCTGTTGGTAAATATAACGTGAGATGCAGTGTAAGATCTCACTTTCAGTTTAAGCCATACTGTGTTTTCTCATTAAAACAAGGAGCAAGAAGTAGGTTGTGAATTCAAGGCAGAGTGTTTCCTGAATTGACCTCGCCTTTGGTGTTGGTAATACAACAGAGTCTTTATTAACCCACTGAGTGTCCTGCCTCTGAACAGCTCCAGCTGGGCCACATCTTTCTAGGCGCTTCTGTTATTTGCATCACAGCGGCAGGACATATGAAAAGAAGTCCTGGGGCCATGCAGCTGCCATTTCTTTAAATTACTGCCACTCGAGCACGCTTAAGAAATTAACCAAAATGTATTTTAATAACTTCCCTCTGTGTCCAGACCAAAGAATATAAGTTGGCATGTTTGACTCAAGCACAAAGTGCCCCTGTGTATGTGCTCAGATGGAAGAATCTGCAATGAAAGAGATGAAGGAAGCATCTGCCCACCTGGGCAAAGGCAGTCACAGCTGCCACTCCTGGGAAGAGAGTACAGCTTGCTTCTCCCACATGCCAACAGGGTCCCTAAAAGGCAGAGTGAAGAGTTACTGGTTTTCTTGGTGAGAAAATGTAGTTCTCTAGTAGTCTAGATGCTCTGAAGAGAGCTGGTATCAAAAACACCAGAAACTGATAACAAAGGAGTTACACCGCAGCATCTCGGTCAATGGGGGTGGGTGAATAAAGTTATCGATAAGCCAAATTCCAGCAGCCTATTAGATACAAATCAAGAGCATTGAACTGCTGCTCTAGCAGTTGTGAGCACCTCAGTGGTTCTGATCGTAGATAGTGAGAAAAACTCTTTCTGTAGTTGAAAACAATCCATCTATAGAAATAATCACTCATGAGTTGGAGACATAATAGTTGTTGGAGCAGACCCATAGTTTATCCAAAAGGCCAAGTACTATTGAAAGTCTCTGAGCCCCAAAGTGCAAATCACTAGGTGCAAGTGGACGACAAGCTGGACTTGAACCACATACGTGCAGTTGCATCCCAGAAGGCCGGCTGCATCCAAAGAAGTGTGCCTAGCAGATCAAGAGAGGTAATTCTGCCCCTCTGCTCTGCCTTGGTGAGACCTCACCTGGAGTGATCCTGCTCTGGCAGTTGGATTGGACTAGATCTTTCAAGGTCTCTTCCAATCCCTAATGTTCTATGAGTCCTGCATCCAGCTCTGGAGCCCACCACACAAGAAGGATGAGGACCTCATGGAGCGGGTGCAGAGCAGACCATGAAAATGATCAGAGGGCTGGACTACCTCTGCTCTGGGGAAAGGCTGAGAGAATTGGGGTTGTTCAGCTTGGAGAGAAGACTCTGGGGAGAACTTAAAGTGACCTTCCAATACCTGAAAGGAGCCTATAAGGAGGGTGGGAAGACTGTTCACAAGGGCAGGGAATGACAGGATGAGGAGTTATGGTTTGAAGCTGGAAAAGGGTAGATTTAGTCTGGACATTAGGAAAAAGTTCTTGAATCTGAGGGTGATAGATCACTGGAACAGGCTGCCTAGAGAGGTGGTGGAAGCCCCATGCCTGGAGCCATTCAAGGTCAGTCTGGATGGGGCTCTGGGCAATCTGTTCTGATTAGAGATGTCCCTGCTTGTTGTAGGGTGGTTGGACTAGATGACCTTTGGAGGTCCCTTCCAACCCAATACCTTGTGTGAATGCAGACTTAGTTGAAGCTGTTGGCAGGGTAGAAGTGTTTCATCCCATGTAAAGTTGGCCGCTGTATGTTTGTGAATGCAGAGATACAAATCCATAGGGTAGGATACGAACATATGTTGATTCTTCTGAAGGGAGAGTTTCTCAAGTTCAAAGGCTTGTCCAGCTGGCTGAACCAAGAACAGCTTTCTTTTCCTCGTCACTGTGTCCCGTGTTTTATTCAAGTCACACTTACCACATTCCCAATACATTCTATGATTCTGTCACCTTCCGTTCATCAAGTTTTCCCTTCGGCTTTAGATGGAGAGGCTATTCTTCAGTTCCTTTCCTGTGCCTGACTGTGCTGCCATGAGCTGTTAAATGCCTCTCATTTTGCATCAGCAGCGGTTCCACTCCAGTAGGGGATGAAGTGATTCATCTGTGGAACCTGTATATACGTTAGAAGTTTGTCTGAGGGCTTAATGCCATCTTGAATTTAAAAAGGCGCTACATAAATGAAAATTGTTACTCGATATTAATCAAAGTCAGAATGTTTACTTGCTCTAGTTGCTTCATTCTCAGTGGAGGAAAACACAAAGTCAAACTGTGAAAACTCGTAAGAGTGTCCTTTCCATGCCAAAAAGTTGATAGCTGTGTCAAGGTGCTCTTTTTTTCTCTCTTTTTTTATTGGTCCCCTTTTTTCCTCACACGTCTCAATGTTCACCATAATGGTGCGATCACCGCCTGTGTCATTAAATTAGCCTGGGTCAATCTCGATTGGGTCAAGGCAATCAGTGATGAATTCTCCCCTTCCCTTCCTAATAACTAGAACATTAGGAAAAAAATAAAACTGCTACTGGTGTTAAAGATGAAAATGAAAAATCATACGAGTTTATAGTATAGATTAACTAAAATAGGAGCACATAAGAGGGTTATAAGCCTTAATTGTCTCTGGTACAGAAGAGGAAAAAAAGCATCTCTTGATATTTCAAATTAATAAAGCAGAAAAAGATGTGGATTTCCTTTTTTCTTTTTTCAAGGCATTACATGGGAGACTGTTTCTCCTTTTGCTGAACTGAACTGCAGTACAGCTTTTGCTATATGAGTTTTTTTATACACAACCTTATACAAGATTTTACAAGATTCAGAAGTTCTGTATTGTTCTTACCAACTGCCTTTTGTTTTCATTCACGCAATTGCTTTTTATAACTGACTCCTTGTACTTTACCCTTAGTCTTTTGGACATCTTTTCCATCTGGGGTTCTGAGTGTCTGGTTTCTCAGGTTCTCTTTCATCCCACCTCATAAGCAGGTGTTAAGGCTTGGAGCACCTGGCAGCCACGTCGTGCCCTGCTTTTGTGTCCCGATTTGGAAGGTCTCTCTTCCAGTATGGTTGAGCACTCACAACATTTATCCGCATAAAATTTGATTGAAACCTAGCGCTTGCAACTCTGATACTGCCATTTCAGAGTTCACATCAGAAAGAGAAATATCTCTGGGAAAAATGAACCTTTTCTCAACTCTCTCTGTCATCTTCTCATCCTGGCCTGCATCAGAAATCATGTGGCCAGCAGGACTAGAGAGAAATTGTTCCCGTGTACTTGGAATCAGTGAGGCCTCTTCTTGAGTATTTGGTTCAGTTTAGAGCACCTCAATACAAGAAGGACATTGAGATGCTGGAGCAGGTCCAGCGAAGGTCAGTGAAGCTGGCGAAAACTTGTAGGACTGGTCTGATGGGGAGTGACTGAGGGAAATGGAGTTGTTTACCCTGGAGAAAAGGACGTCGACGGGAGACCTTATTGCTCTTTATAACTACTTGAAAGGAGGTTGTAGAGAGAGAGGAGTTGTTCTCTTCTCACAAGTTATCTTTCGAGGTCCCTTCCAATCACTAATGATTCTATGATTCTATGACATGAGAAGAGGAAAAGGCCTTGAGTTTTGCCAGGGGAGGTTTAGGTTGGACATTAGGGAAAATTTTTTCTCTGACAGAGGGATTTGAACAGGCTGACCGGGGACGTGATGGAGTTGCTGTCCCTGGAGCTGTTTAAAAAAATGAGCACATGTTCCTAGGGAACAGGGTTTACTGGGCATGGTTGGGTTGGGTTGATGGTCAGACTTGATTATCTTGTAGGTTTCTTCCAACATAAATGTTTCTATGGTTCTGTCTTTGATGCTCAAAGCATGGCCAGTGTGTAATCTAGAGTTACAGAGTAAATTCTAACAGATGCTGAGGCTGGATGAGGCTCTGGTCAGCCTGATCTAGGGTGAGGTGTCCCTGACCGTGGCAGGGGGTTGGGACTCGGTGATCCTGTGGTCCCTTCCAGCCCTGACTGATTCTATGATTCTGTAGTGACTTACAGTGGAGAAGGTACTTTCGTCTTAAAGCCTGTGTTGCAGGTGCTTAGACCTTCTAGAAAACAACATGGAAGTGTTCATGTGTGACTTGGTCTGGGTGATCCTGCTGTGGCAGGGGGTTGGACTAGATGATCTTTCAAGATCCTTTCCAATCCCTAATGATTCTATGATACTATTTACTTAATTCTATGATTCTATAAACCCAAGACACTTGCACATCAGGGTTGGGATCACTGTCCTCAGTGTAGTGGTCTGAACAAGAACACTAAAATGACTGCATGGTTGACATAATCAAGCTAGCTAGAGATTTGCCAGCTAGTCTCGCAAGAACAGCCTTTTTATACAGAAATACTACCTGTAATAGATGTAAATTCCTGTTAAATAGTAGAGCTGGCTAAGTTTTCGTGTCACAAAAAGGTGCCAGATAGAACCACCTTCCTTAACGGAAGTTGAAGCAAGAAACATTAGGATGCTGGGCTTGTAGTTTTGAGCTGATCTCTGTTTCTTGCTGTGCTTCTAACTGCTGCTTTAACCATTCTCCCTCTCGCTGTTGCAGCACATAAATTCTATTTTAATACCTCTGGAATAAAAAATACCAACTTTGAATCCTTATTTTAGGAAAGCAGTGGATTGCATATTCAGGAATCCATTTTACCTTCAATTTTATGTACTTTCAAGTATCTGATGATTTAATATAATGACTTTGAGAGTCTGTTGTTATAAACACAACAAATTATCCACAGGATAATGGGTAGAAAGTGATGAATTACCAGAAGACCAATCTGTAGCATTCACTCGTGGCTAGCAGTAACAGAAGAGTGGCAAAGCTGATTTATTGCTCGCTAGTGCATCTATCCCTGTTCGTGATTTTTTTTTTAATATATTACAGTACATAGAAAAATTAAATTCAGGTTATTAAAATGAGGAAACTATTTTCTGTTTTCTGTTCTGTTAACAATAAAAGTTTATCATTTTCTCATAAATTGAGGAATAAGCACGGCACTTGTCAAGACATAAAGAAAAATGTTAGACATGCAGCTGGTTTTCAGTCTCGTATTTCATCAACAGGAAGGATACCACGTGCCAGAGAATGCAAGAAACCGGAGTTTAGGAAGTTTGACATCCTCATACGAAGAACAGATTAAATCTGTTTGGCTGTTAAAGTGATACATAAAATATTGGCACAATTGGCATTTCCTACGTTGGAGAAATCTCCATGTGATAGATTTCAGAAGGGCTATCTCTAGCACGCTCTAAAATCTCCTAAAATCAAGAAACCCTGCAGTGTTTGCCACTGGTTGCATTCCCTTAGGTGACCGTACCTGAGATGGAACAAGGTATCAGGAAAAACAGTCAAGTTTTGTCCTTATTGTTCTGCTGTCGACTGGTATTTTTCTGCTTATGGAAACATGTTGTTGGCTAGGCAGAAGCCAGAAACCAGTGATCTGCTGCGCAGAATGGCAGACACTATTAGAAAATTGATAATCATACAGTCATTAGTTATTGGAAGGGACCTCGAAAGATCTTCCAGTCCAATCCCCCTGCCACAGCAGGATCTCCTAGACCAGCTCGCATAGGAACACATCCAGATGGGTCTTAAACCTTGGGATATTCCCTCCTGAGTGGTTAGAAATTACCAGGGGACTGTCACCTCTTTTGTTCCACAACTCTCTGAGTTTGTGAAATTATAGAGGCAATTGAAGCTGTTCCTTCAAGGAACCACACGTGGTATTATAAAGGTTACTTGATGTTCAAACACAGTCTGTATCTGGAGAAGCAAATACACATGCAAGAAAATATTGATAACCTACTACGATCACTTTTCTACCAGACGATCAAAAAGAAATTTAGAAAAAGAAAAGGTTTTGGGGGGATGTTACCAATATGTTTAAATGTCTTTCTCCTTCCTTAATGGGTTTTATTCCCCAAAACTTTACTTTTTTGGTTTATAGTCTTCCAGTAATTTGATTTTCACAATGAACCAATATGGAATCTCACTCCAAACAGTAATTTTACTTCATTCATGGAAGAGAAGTCCAATTGACAGCTACCTCAACTTTCAAAGCCTGAATTTAAAGACAGACCAGTTAAGGTTTAGGTTCTCGGACAGGGCCCTGCCATGATTTATTTTCTGGGGTTAAACTTCAGCCCAGACTTAGGCAATATTTTGCCACTTCAAGAATTTTCAGCTCTACTTGCGTGTTGAAGCTTTTGTTCTTACAGAGGGGATCTTTCTGCTGATCCAAGGACATAAATCAGACCTTCGAATCAGAGCATTCTCAGGGCTTCCTGTACTCCTGAACAGATTTATCCACTTTCAGTACTACTGTGTAGTTAGCTGAACTGCACCAAAGAGTTACTTGAGGAAATGCAGCTCTGAAGGGTGTCTGCGTAGAAGAAAAGGAAGGAAACTTTTTCTTTCCTCCTTATTTGCTGTTAGATGTTACCAATAATTTAACCTCTCAAAAGCCTTTTATTCTGCACCAAAAATTGCTGGAGACAAGGCTATTAAGGCACCTTCTCCCTTCACAGGAAAACATCCTTCAGAGAAAGTTAGGGAGAAGTAGTTCATATAGAAAGGTAAGAAGAAAAGGCAAAGAAAATCATAGAATCATAGAATGTATTGGGTTGGAAAGGTCCTCCTAGTCCAACCTCCCTGCAACAAGCAGGAAACATCTCTAACTAGAACTGATTGCCCAGAGCCCCATCTATCCTGACCTTGAATGTCTCCAGGGGATGGGGCCAGTTGCAGTTTGAAAATTACCACAATTTTCAAATGTGTAGATTTGTGCTTTCATGAAGGAAAAGGTGCACTTTGCTTTTAGAGGACCCCCCTCCACAGTGAACCTGTTCTGGGAGAGGCGGGCACTAAGGTGATCCTATAGAAGAGGGCTGATGACTCAGCCTTGCTTCTTTTCACTGGGGGCTCTGCCCCAGCGCCCCGGCATGTGTGTTTGCAATAGAACTGGACTCTCATACCACTTATTTGCAGCTGCTTTGCTTTCCTTGAGTCATATTTTCCTCTTTGTGCATGACAGAGCAACCAGCACGTTCACCATTGTAGAACCCAGTGTTCCCAGTGCTTCCTGCAGCAGAGCACAGCCTGGGAGTGCTCAGCCCCTGCATGGGTAACAGCCAAAAGGGAGTTGGAAAAAGAAACCTTTATCACCCCTGCTTCATAGATGGCTGCAATGAATCACAGAGGTATTTATCCAGTGCCATATAAAAGCTCCCTGGGGACCTAGAAGACTGAAACTAGACACCTATGGGCCATGCAGGGAATTTAATGCTTTACCAACACAATACCTTTCCTCAAGTCAGTAAGGAAAATGAATACCCTTAAACAGGTGGCGTGAATACACACTGGGTAGGGAAACGCATGAACACCTCCAAATACGATGGATACTCCTGATAGAAAAAGTGCCCCGTGGCTTGCATGAATAACCCGTTTCACATATGTCTGTGTAGGAATGCTGACGGCTCAGTCCAGCAGGAGCAGCTACATAAAATTCAGCTCCTGCAATTTGCATGTCACTGGTCACTAGCATCACAGAGATTAAGAGAGTCTATCCCTTGTTATCCTGGAAAGCTGGTGAGACAGAAATGACAACAATAAGAATGGTTCCTCTCTTGTGTCTTTAATTGCAGATTTGTGTGAGCTCATGGGGGTTTTTTCCCCTGTAAGTTACCTCAAGGCTCAAATTGTTAATTTTGTTGTGATTTTAGCTCAGGTTTTTTTTAATTCTTGCTGTGGCTGAATTCCACCCCCCCACCCCACCAAAAAAAAAAAAAATCACCTGATAAAACAGCAGAAAATGAGTCTCAAAGCTTTGTGGCTCATCTCTAAAACAAAATCATCAGTGCGACTGGATTTCCAGAACGCTGATAATACCCTCAAGATTGACAGGGACAGGCTGTAATTGTCACAGAAAACTTCTTAAAATGAGTGGATAGACTTATTTTCATTTCAGCAGCTCTTTTATTTAGTATCGGGCAATAAAATATTGCAACATAAATCCATTTCAGAAGAGCCAGAGTTTGGTTTTGCTTTCTGTTCGATTCCATCGTTGGGATCATGGTCATTCAGGAGTAAATCAGAAGCTTGCAGAGTGTATGAGGACTTGGGAATTACCTTGGAGATTTATGTAAATATATATAAAACATATTTGTGAATCTTTGGCTGCAGGGTGGACAACTTGGTGAGGCAGGATTTAAACTGAAGGGCTCAGGCAGCGATGTCCAAAGTAGCAACAGTCACGTTGGAGTCTCCTTCTGTGGAGAGGCTTAAAACCCGCCTGGATATGTTCCTGTGTGACTTGGTCTAGGTGATGCTGCTGTGGCAGGGGGATTGGACTAGATGATCTTTT
>JAOXOE010028757.1:0-15575 GCA_028565055.1 Phoeniculus purpureus
GGGACTGGACTGGATGATCTTTCGAGGTCTCTTCCAATCCCTAATGTTCTGTGATCCCCTTATCCTGTCCACATCCGTCTCCTCTACAGCAATTCTGATGTTATTTTGAAGAAGGTAGAAGGAAATTCCATGCTCAAAGGACATTCTGGACTTGAAGATGGACCAAGCATGCTGCCCTGTTTTTTAAGGCCATTTCAATACAGTTTCACAACAAAGCCAGCCTCAAACAAAACCATTAGACTCACTTCACCAACATTTTGGCACCACACAGAGCCAAAGTGAATAATCGGTTTTACATGTCGCAAGCCAAAATAAAAGCAATGCCGACGACTCTGAAACAAGGTCAGCCCAGCCAGCACAACACCCACGCCAGTACCCTCCTTTTAAAAAAAAAAAATCTAGATAAAGATGATGAACACACACAGTTGTAATCTACAGTATTTCAGCGACCGGAGTCACGGCGCACTGGTCTGGACACTTACGCAATGCCAGCTGCAAACTTTGGATCAAAGCAGCAACTGAAATAACTGCAGGCACAGAGCGAGCTGATCAGCCGCTGCTGGACAGTCCCAGCCACAACCCCTCAGCTTCCCTCTACCAGGCTTTTTTTGCCCCCCCCTCCTTCTTCTAAGCTAACAAACAGCTGTAATTAAAAAGCATGAACATCCCAGCAAGTTCATTCATGTTCCCCCAACAGGAACTTACACGCAATTATAGGATATAACTGGGAAGCGTGAGCACTGCTCTCTTCACCAGCTGTTGTTACAAACCAACAGAAGGGTTTGTGCTGCTTCCTCCTTGACACAGCTCTGCAATTAATTCACCAGCTCAGCAATTAATCCACAAGGTCCTGAAATCCACAGCCTTTCAGTCCGAAACAATCATTGCACTGCTCACACTTGGGGTTTTCTGACCTGTTTCAGGGCTTTGTTTCGTGCTGTGGGGCTGGGTTGGTTTGTTTTTTTTTAAACACAACATTTATTTACGTGGCAACCGTTGTCAAATCCAAGTCTTGATGCAGAAAGACGTCTCCGAGAGCTCTGCCAAGCGACAGATTTCAGTTGGTTTTCTCAAACGCACTGAATACACTTCTTTGTACAGACTCTATGGTTCACAACCCCTTCGAAGCCTTTGATGACAAAGGCTTCCAGTTCCTTCATCACAAAATAAAAGGACGCTGGTACCATCGCACACAGCTTCGATTTACGTCGCTCTGTTTGCTTAAATCCTGTAAAGTGGCATCAGAACTGCGTGTGATTTAAAGTATTAATTTTGAAAGTTAATATTTAAACTAGAGAGTCATTACTCAGCTTTCATTAAGGAGGGGCAGCGGGAGAAAAACACACAGGATACATAAAGCCACTCAATTCCTTATCTTCACTTACATCACCAAAGCACCTGTAACATTCAGCAGCATTGAATCTGAATGAAACGAGACTCCTCCTCCCCAACCAAACACATTACAGCCAGGTGAGCCATCTGCAGCCCTCATTCATGCATTACTGACCCAGGGGAACTCCACCACTCAGCATTTTTAACATCCTGCGACTGTAACATCTCAGACAACAGCATTTCCCAGTACGTGGATCTGAGCAGCACAGTCTTCTCTATTGTATCTAACAAGGGGTTGTACAGGTTTCCGTAAGCAAACAAGGTCACTTGGAACTGTTTGCAAAGTCAGTCTTCTACCTGAAGTACCCTTGGATATCACAAGCAGTCGAAAAGAGTCCCATAGGACCTTTGAGTCCTGGCAGACAGCAAGTTCTCCATGGGACAGCACCGTGTCCTTGTGTCCAAGAAGGCCAGTGGTATCCTGGGATGCATCAAGAACAGAGAGTTCAGCAGGTCTAGGGAGGTTCTCCTTCCCCTCTACTCTGCCCCGTGCAACCACACCTGGAGAACTGTGTCTGGTTCTGGGCTCCCCACTTCAAGAGAGACAGGGAACTGCTAGGGAGGCTACAAGGCTACAAGGATGACGAAGGAACTGGAGCATCTCTGCTATTAAAGAAAGGCTGAGAGAACTGATGGAGTGAGCACTGACTATTGATGGAGTGACCATTATTTTAGGATTATGTAGTAACTACCTGCTATTGTTGAAAATCATGGGGCAACTAGTGTTGTGTAGAAGGATGGGAGGCCAGGTGCACCCTGTCAAAGAAGAAATTGATTGCTAAAAAGCTGCAGGGACCAGCTATACAGTTTGGACTAGTGACAGGAAACAACAGGGCATGCGCAGAGTGATGGGGGGCAAAAGTTCAACCCTGAGGAAGACTCCTACTTCATCGCAAGATGGCATCGCGACCCTCAAAAGACAACCACCAAAAGAAACTGCGCAAGCTCAAGAGGGAGGAGACTTATTTAACACAGGAAGCGGGGACAGGTCATGCATATGTATAGGTGTGTTGGAATATCTAATGAATATGTATTATTCTATGGCATATAATCATGGTTTTGGGGGTAAGCAGTGTGCACATCTGTGGAGGCACTAGCTTCTGTGCACCCGCTAGCGAATAAATTACCTCCTCAAAAACTCTAAACAGAAGTCTTGGGTCCTTTCCGTGCATCATTGGCCCTATATGTTTTCTTTGGGCTCTTAGACTTATTCCTGGCAAGCTAATGTAGTTTTTGCTTCCTATGTGCTTTTTCCATTGTTTGAGATCAATGAAACCTCATAATTTAGAGAAGTTTTCCATCTGTCCATCTTTCCTTTGGTTACTTTGTGTTTATTCTCATAAGGAAAGACCAGTTATTCTTTATATCTTCTTTTCTTACCCTCACTTCCAAGATCTGCCAATCCTCTGAGTACACAAGTCTTCTTTAGAGACTAATTTTTATGTAATTTTTTTTTTCCAAGCCATTTTACCACTTTTTCCTATCAGTTCTTGAATACAGTTGGTTTATGGTTATTCACATTAAGATGGCCTTTTGCCTTTACGTTCTTATCCATTGTCTCCTTGTTGTTTGGAATCAGTTCTAACCTGCCATATCATTTTTCCAGCTCTTCTATTTCTTTTGAAAGTAAATTCCCTGCTTTGAATAAGGTTGCCATCTCTTCACAAAAAGCCTTATCCACCTGAACTTCTTTACATTTTGGACTGTTGTAGATCCTAATCAGATACTTCCATTGTTCTCTTCCTCATTCATCTCTACTCAGAGATTTTCAGCTTCTCTCCTTTTATTTTCTATCTTGGCAAGTACATCCTTGAACTTCAAAGCAATACTACCACTTCTTTTCATTACCTGATTTTCTATATAAAAGCTATTCCTCTTTTATATAAATGTTCCAGTCATAGAAATTATCCTACAATGTCTTTATTATACCAATTAAATCATAAACTTGACCATCTAGTAAAAATCTTTTTTCTTCCCATATGTCTTGCATCAATATATCTATAGCAGGATGTTTTGCCATGCTACTTCTGATAATATGAAAAATCCTTTTCCTTTTCCTTTTCCTTTCTGGTAGGGTTTTGTCTGCATTGCTGTTCTTTATCACCACCCGGCTATTGGAATTCTTCACCTACCCCATTTAGTTCTATTAATAGTGATTTAAAAACCTTTTCATAACATCATTTCAAACCTAGGTTTGGGAGACAATATACAAACCCAATTACACTCAAAGTGATCCATGATTCCAGAGATCAAAATTTGACTTTTTGAGGTGAGTTGTGTATCTATTCTGCTCCAAAGTGATTACTCCCAGAGTTCTCTCATCTTCTCAGTGCCATCTAATGATAGAACAAGGGGCAATGGGTGTAAGCTGGAATGTAGGAGGTTCCACATAAATATGAGAAGGAACTTCTTCACAGTGAGGTTGATGGAGCTCTGGAATGGGCTGCCCAGGGAAGTTGTGGAGTCTCCTTCTCTGGAGACATTTAAGACCCACCTGGATGTGTTCCTGTGCGACTTGATCTAGGTGATCCTGCTGTGGCGGGGGGATTGGACTAGATGATCTTTCGAGATCCTTTCCAATCCCTAGTGTTCTGTGATCCTACTTTGTACACGATTTTAGGAAGAAATTCTACACTTTCAAGTGTTCAGCACTTCAATTTCATACTGAAGGGTCTTCAAACTGATTGGACTTTGTAGTTTCTTGCTTTTTAATTACTGAGTTAGAGTCTCTTTTGCCACCTAACTCTCCACAAGCACGTCAGAATTACTGCCAAAGATGACTGCATCAAAGTGCAGAATCTCTCTGTTCAAAGCTATACAAAGAAGCCAAGTCCTCAGTGATACAACTGCAGATATATTTTTAAAAAGACAATTCTTATGGATGTGCTACACCAATTAGATTTGAATTATTATGTATTCATTAGATTATCTATCTAGTGTGTTTAGCATCTATACCAGTATCTAGTATAACGTGTACTATTGTGTCCATAAAAATATACATCATGGTTGGTTGTTATTCATGTTACATCATGTGCTATAAATCTGTAGTACAACAAGCAAGTATTTTTTAAACTACTTTTTCATTGCCATCCCTTAAATACCAAATTTCCTTTACATAAACATATAAAGGAAAAAATAATATTTTTCAAAATAATAATTTACTTGTAAAAGTGTCTCTCCGCAGTACGAATTTGCCACTTCCTAAAATAATGTACTGGCATTGTCAAATCAATATGCATACATTGAAAAGTACTGCTAAAGATAATTTAAAAATTAAAGTAGACCATGTGGGTTTATACTTTCAGTAAATTTTTCATTCTTTCCAAATAAAATTCAAAAATATTTCCAAATAGAAGTCTTGGCAGAAACCAACAAAGATAATATTGGCTTTATATAGGCACTAGCCATTTGATTATTACTAAAAGAAGTGGTAACGGAAGGGTTCAACTCAGAAAGCAAATAGTAATGTGTAAGCGCAGGCCCTGCGCTTTTGGTTTTGTTTATTCTTTTTGCCTTTGAGACCAATCAAAGCACTTATTTTGTCTTTTTGTGTTTAAGATGTTGAAAGAGCAGAATTAAACCTACGGGAAATTATAATCAACCTTCCTGATGAAATATGCTACAGCTACAAATCGATCTATGATTTATAAGGTTTACAATATTAGTGACCTTTTCGGTAGTCAGTGACAGACACGGCTTGAAAACCAAACTTCTGGAGGAAAACCAGAAGTGACATGACAAAGAGCTGGCATGATGTCCAAGATATGGCTTTTATTGTAGTTGATGTCTGTTCAGACACATTTGACACGTGTGTTTTCACATCTTTTCTCCTCTAACAGCAGCTGTGCTCTGACGAGATAGAGCACCTTCAATTTGCAGGCTTTTTTTTATTCTTCTCACCAAAGTGAAAAAATTTCTGGCAATATCCCTTGAACTACAGTTCAGATTTTGCAGTTGAAAAAAAATAAAGAAAAAATAAGGAAAATTACTTCTGACAAAGTAACTAATGCTAAAGCAAACAGTTATCAAGAATGTCTGTCTGCAACAGGAATGCTCCCAACTGAGCATTTATTTACTTTACACTCATACCTATTTAACCTTTTTTAACCCATCAATGTATCCAGAAACTATACAGCTAATCGCAGTAGCTAGGCTTTCACGGGCTTTCATCTAATAGGAATGTTGAAGCTTAGAAAAACTGAAATTTATATTGGTAATTCAGGTTTAACGGATGAACTGCCTTAAGAATCTGTTGTCACTTAGCACTTGAGCTAGTGCTTAAGTCAAATATCTAGTCAGGCTGTCAGAACTTGACAAGTTACTTACTTGAACCAATCTTTCAGGGTGTAACGCTGCTATGCAAACTTCTTCTTGTAAACAAATTATAAAGAAATTCCCAGTGTTGCTTTCCATTCAGCAAAAGAGGTCATAGTGAAGGGAAGAATTTAACCAAAATCAATGAAGTCTTAAAGGTCTGGGGTATTTTCCTTCAAACTGTGCGATATTAGGGAAGCTTTGTTTGGCTGTTTGGTCTGAGAGACTGCCCGCTAAGGATTAAACGCTGTCAAAATGCAAAATAAAGCCAGTTTGCTCCATTTTGCATGGAGCTTTTAAAGCTGTGGTCTAGGGAATGTGGTTTATTAGCTTATAACCACCTGTCACTTCAAACTGTATAAACCATTTGCTAAGGAGAGCAATTAAATTGAAAATTCTCAGAGGATCCTTTTAAGAAATGAATTATAAACAACAAGGGAAAGGAAGTTAATACAGACAAATACCTATCTTGCAAATCAAACCCACATTATCACAATTCTTAACCCGGAAATTCTCTCAGATTTTACGATTGTGATCATATGCAGATATTAATTGTGATTCTAAAGTTATCTTATTCAGTACACGAATTCATTTATAGACATGCTTTGGTGACTTGAAAGAAAGTGGTCATATACTTCCAGTTGTTTTTAATTCCTCTTAGGCTTTTAGTTCGAAACATTAGACAGAAGACAATGAAAAACCTAGAAAACTGAGTTTCAGACAACTCAGGGTATGATCTGTTCCCTCTCATTTGGTGATTTGCAATGTTTTTGCCTGGGAAGAGGCAGAAGTTTGTGCCTCTTCTGATTTTAGCACAAGTATTAAACTGTGCCCTAATGAAAGAAGTACTTTGGAGATGTTTATGCTGGCCTCTTCCTACAGAGATTAACAGATAAAGATGAAGAATGTTTTGTATTAATGCAGTAATATGGTAACACTTCCCTTGATACAAAGCACAGGTGTTTTACCCGGAGGGTTTTTTTGAGTTTACAAAAATAATCCTTAGTTGATTTGTTAGTGTTAGTTTGCTGATATACTTAGGTCTTACAGTAAAGCAAGTAAAAGTAGATTTAGGACATCACTTTTATAATTTCATTTAAATCAAAGATTGCTTTAGCTTCTTAGAGTTTCATTGAATATTTGTTAAACAGAGAAGTAAATCAGTTGTCAATAAAGCGATCTTCTCCGAATCATCATGAACACACACTTTTAAGTGAGTCACTTAGTTTCTCTTTATGTTTGTTTCCTTACATTTATAAAAATGAGATAGGATTCACTTAACACCTGTCTAATAAAACCATCTTCTAGTACATTTATTTCTTTTCAGGTTTCTTCATTTAAGTTAATGTTTTGTTTCAGTTAGCATAGTGATGATAGATCACGGCACAGTTTAAATACATTTCTTTCCTTATTTTTGATCCCAGCCTAGCCATAGCTGTTAGGCATACATATGGCAATTGTAAACAGAAGCTCAGCTACTCAGTGAATACCCATCAGTCGTACTGAGTAGGATTTCCTCTCTCCTATTAGTTTAGTCCTTCGGACATGAAAGGTCACATCAAGGGGTTTTATGTAGCGCTCTTTAGGTCATTTAGATGTTCTTTTTACTTCATTATCTTTTGATGTGAATGTCGGGATAGCTTCCTTCCCTCATACTGCTATATTCAACTGAATATGGTTCACATTCAGTTTCTCCCTGTACTAACATTAGAGTGATCCTGGATTGCATGTTTGTTCTCTAACCCTTAATATGTCTCTTAAATGTTAGAGATGTCAGATTCATATGTCTTTACGGCCCCTGTGGCAAGCAGGGCAGCCTCTTCATTATAAAATACGCTGGACTTCTACAATTGCATAATCCTTTGCCTCATTAAAAGTCATGTAACCATGGACTCAGGAAGATAATGTGTACAAGAAGAGCAGATATCCCATGCTGAAAGTTCAAAAAATGCCCTTCTAAGCACTTGAGACTGAGGCAAAATGGGCAGAGGTGAGAAGTGGTCACACTTCAAGACAGAACACGAAGTCTGAAAATCCGCATTGCAGAAACTGCACTTAGAAATGAAGATGAAAATAATAATCTATCCATGATCCCACCCATGATTATATAATTTTTAGTATTCTGGGGTTTTTAGTGAAATAGTGGGGTTTATTATTACATTTTTTTCATAACAGTAATTTTTACCAAGCACCATGTCTCAGCCAAAAGAAACTACGATGTGTCAGTGAAACACAATCTTTTTTCCCTGTGCTTCACGTAGTTTTGTAAAACCTCTATAGCAGAACTCTTTGTTCACTCTGCTTCCTGGGACAGGAAATTTGAGGAAGGGGTGTAACAAGGAAAATTGCAAAAAATGTTTATAATTGTAACTTACTACTATCCAAGCACTATCATGTCACAATAAATCCCTGTTTAATCATTTGATAATACACACCCATTAAACTAGACAACAATAATAAAGTGTTCAGGGTTCAATAGCAATAAACTTACTTTGCTGACTGAATGAGAAACTGTGATACTAGATTTAAAACTTCCAGTAGCAACATGTTCCCTCCAAAACGAAAGATAAAATAAAAACAAAAAAAGTCTTCTGCATGATATTTTATAGATGTATAATTTAAAAAGACTTCTTAGGAGGTCAAGTGGACAGAAGAAAGGTAAGGTTTCCAAAACTACGTTATAGCAATATCGCACTTTAGTTGCACACTGGACAGCATGAAAAATATAGACAGGTGCACTTCAACCTGTATCAGTCACTACTAATAAATTGTGAGAATAAGATGATTCAAAAAACATTGGATGAGACAATGACCAATACACCAGCAGAAGTATCTTCGGCCATCCAATATGAAAGGGTAATGTAATTTGTGTCAACTACCTGGCAATGAAACTTTCTGACTATAATTTCAATAGTTTCCAAGTTACAATTACTCTATGTGCATAGGAATTTGACCAGCCACATTTGACCATAAAAATGGAAATGCTGCCCCTTGGGTTCTATCTGCTCTATGTACTCTCAGAAATTTTGCAAATTGGATTTTCAGTCTCAGTGCTGCTATAGCATGTACCTTGATTCCTGCTTAGAGGGGCAAAATAGAACCAAAGAAAGTGGCTTTACTTCAGGATTATTGGATCCTTCCAATGCACATGCATAGGTAGGTTGTTTTGAGTGTCTACATGCATACACACAGATATATGCGTGTGTAAGGATATATTTGCCAAGGAGGAAAACTTATTTTTCCAACGTAATTAATTTTCTAATTATCATTTGGAATAGAAGTTCAAGTATATGCTAGAACTACTGCACTGTACTGGATTAATCTGTACAGTGCAGATTAATCAAGTCAGACTCTTGGTGGTATCTGTGTATAGGAAACCGTGTTTCGCACCACGAGCAAAATAAAAGAAAAAAAAGACAGCTGTTAGCTTTGATCAGCTCTGCCATATTTTCCAAAAGCCTATGAACCAGAACAGTGGGTTAAGAGGAAGCTGACCTGACACATTCAGTGAAACTGATAAACTAAGCCGAAACATTTCATCTTGCAGCTGATGCTAGGTGAAGCATATATGACAAATTGCAATGGCTGCAGGGTAATGGATCACCTGTAAGGGCTCAGAGTTCCCTCACTAACTTGCTCGCACTTTCTCTCATGCTTTCTCCAACATGTGCCAAGACACTATCCCTTCACATGTCTTGGGGCTGCCGGGGAAAATCACAATTTTGGGAAGTCGTCCAGCATCCTCTACAAGGCAAGAGCACTTGTAGAGGCGCTGTGTAAAGGCACACACCTGCCTTTATGGCAGGGCAGGCCATGCACTGAGTCAGAGCTGTCTCCTGTAAATTTTCACTTTGGGACAGCCCATGACAGTGGGCTAACACTGCTGGACATGCCTGTAAAGAAAGTAGTACCTGCAGCTTTGTTAGGCTAAAGAAACCATTTCTATACCTCCATCACCTTTCACTAGCTATTACAGAAGAACATGCATTCCCTACAAATTAGGGAACCCTAAAGAAAACTATGTATTCCTAAAATACTGAATTGTTTGATTAGCCTGTGTTATCGGAGCTATACTCGGCTGAAGAGCTTGAACACTGTAGCACATAAACAGATAAGCCAGACAGCGATATACATAGCACACTCTCTTGTTTCTGGCTCACTGTCTCTCAAGCTGCCTGCCTCACAGCCTAGCTCCCTCTGGATGTAGGTTGTTGCCTCTGCCAGAGGAAAGTCTGACCTGGGACACCAGACATGGAAAAGAAGAAAACCACATAACTCAGAAATACTGGACAAGGTTTGCTTAGAGCCCCGTGAACTCTCCATCATACTCATTTTAGATTTAGTGCTCACCTCAATCTCTTAACTATACCTAAGAACGTAAGTGCTGCAGTTTTCTTCACTTCTCCATAATGGAAATTACAGGCTTTCTGCATCCAGTCTCAACTCAGAATTTATAGCGACTTCATTAAACTGGCAGCTTAATACAAGCATATGCCAAATAACCTTACCTGGCTTGCCCTACACAAGCATTTTCGTATGGTACTATCTTAGAATAAAAGAGGCACGTGAAAACAAGGCGAGCTAAGATTAAGCACAGTAACCACACACAAAAGTTTGCTCTTAAGAAACTAAAAATATATGTAGGAAAAAAGGTGCTAAGATATTGATAGTAGTTTCTGTAAATCAGCAGTCTTCAACAACATCACTAATGTTTTCAGGTTTCCATTTTTTTTACTAACCTAGCTTCAAGCTAACATCAGTTTTGTCCATGGAAATATTTGTCAGACAAAATAAGTTATGAACTAAACATTTTCTTTTATCTGTAAAAGTAATTCCTTAATATATTACCAAAAGATCTGTGAGTATCTCACATAGATGTTTAAATACATTCCAGGAATATTCTCCATTTTCCCTCATCCTTACTGTCTGATCTTGATTCTAAACAGCTATTGTGTGGATTATATTTTATCTCTAATTCCATCTGAACAGGGGCCCAAAAACTATTTTCTATCTGCAAAATACCACAAAGCTCCCTGTAAATCACTTTGCTTTTTTTTTTTAAATTGTAAATTAGTCTGTTTGTGGAGCTGTTATGTGAATGAAGTGTTATTCACCATGAAACTAAATGACACAGCAGACATCCTCTGTTGACCATCCCTACCTTGAAGCTTTTAATTTGACACAGCACATGCCTTGCCTCTCATTTCTACCTATCCAGAAAATCCATCAAAATTAGTGGTATTACTCTGCTATAAAAATGGTTTCAGTGAGACAAAATTATTTCCAGAATTTATAGTGAATAAGTTATGAAGAAAATTATTTTCCGAAGTACATGCTACTGTACCAGCTGAAAATGAATGCACAAGTATCACTTGGAGATTCAGAAGAGGAGAAATACAAATTCAGGTAATCACTCATTGCTACTATCCTCTTTATCATCTCATACAGCCAGTTTGGAAAAAGATCTACTTTTCCATTCTCTGTATTTCCACATTATGTATTTCAAATGTCTACATTCTTTGTATCTCTAAAGAAAGCAAGCAGTAAAACCTATCCAAGATGGGGTCAGTGACAAGAACTATTGTCAACATTTGGATATATTTCAGTTTGGACAAAGTGGACTTCAACTCACAGTGAACCTTTAGCCTAGGTAGTTAATATGGACATAAACTGTGAGAAAAGCACACTGATATGTGGATAATGTAAAAAAGCACAAACATTTTAAAATAAAAATAACAAAAAAGGAAAAAACAACACAAAGAAATACATCAGGTTTGGTAACCAGATCAGCAAGAAAATCAGCAGTTATTGGTTGTGCTTTAAGATGAAGATGATGGTCAGGCACTAGTGTCAGCACCAGAACAGCTATTTTACTTCACATTGGTCCTTAGTGTCACATACAGAGGGTCTATATCAAGTTCTGCAAGATCTAAGCAAAGAGGTGAGTTGATGATCTTGGCTAACTGCTAACCATTTATGGTATCATCACTAGCCTCTGTGCACAACCATGTGACACACAGTATTGCATTGTGTTCCAAGCTTTTCCATCCTTTGGTTTTGAGAAAGAGAGTGCCCAGCAATTTCTATACCTTATGCATTCTCTGTGGTGACTCCTGACTGTCAATATGTGAGATCTGAGAACAGAAAGACAGAAAGCAACAGTAGGCTTGTGATAGTCTGTAGGACAGTACTACAGACTCCAAGAACACTGGCAGCATTGCTTTATTTTTACAGCAAAAAAGCTACTGATGTGAAAAACAGTATGAGGATACCCTAATCGACGTCCATATACACTGTTATTGCTTGATGGAAACACACTGTTGTATCTGAAATATTTGTTAAAATACTTGCATTATTTTTCTGTATATGGGATCGTTGCCAGGTAGGCACCAGTGGGGCAGTGGTCTGGTCTTGATGAAGACCACAAGGCCTTCCACTGACCTAGGGTGAAATCGGAGCGCTCAGATCGCTTCCTGAAATGCCTGTACATCAATGCATGCAGCATGGGGAACAAGCAGGAAGAGCTAGAAATCTGTGTCCAGTCAGGTGATTGTGATCTGGTGGCAATTACAGACACATGGCGGGACAGCTCACATGACTGGAATGTGGTCATGGATTACTATGTCCTTTTTAGGAGGTCAGCAAGGCAGGGTGAAGGAGTTGCTTTCACGTGAGAGAGCAAGCAACTGGAATGTATTGAGCTCTGTCTGGGGTGGATGAAGAGAGAGCTGAAAGTTTGTGAGCGCAGATTAAGGGACAGGCTGGCATGGGTGACACTGTCATAGGTGTCTATTACGGGCCACCAGATCAGGATGAGGAAGTTGATGATGTCTTCTACAGGCAGCTGACAGCAGCCTCACAGCTCCAGGTCCCGGTTCTCATGGGGGATTTTATCTACCCAGATATTGGCTGGAAGTTCTACTCAGACAGCCATCCACAGTCCAGGAGGTTCCTGCAGTGCATTGGTGACAATTTCCTGATGTAAATGGTGGAGGAGCCCACTAGGATACAGCATTGCTGGATCTTGTACTTACCACCAAGGAGGGTTTGATGGAAGCAGTGGAAGTCGAGGGCAGCCTTGGCTGCAGTGACCATGAGATGTTGGAGTTCAGGGTCTCATGTGACAAGAACACAATACCTAGCAGAATCACAACCCTGAACTGCAGGAAGGCCCCCTTTGGCCTTTTCAAGCAATTGCTAGAGGAAACCCATGGGACAGGGTATTGGCAGGTAAAAGGTCCCAAGGAAGCTGGTTAACACTCGAAGACCACTTCTTTGAAGCTGAAGATAAGATCATTCCAACAGAAGACCTGTGTGGTTGAACAGGGAGCTGCTGGGTAAACTAAAGAGTAAGAAGAAAGTCTATAGGTTATGCAAGGAGGGGATGGCCACCCGGGATGTTTATAAGGCTCTAGTTAGAGGATGTAGGGACACAACTGGGACAGCCATGACCTCCTTGGAATTAAACCTTGCAAGAGAGGTAAAGGGCAACAGAAAGGGCTTCTTCAAATATGTTGCAGGTAACAGTAGAACTAGATGCAATATAGGCCCCCTACTAAATGAAGTGGGTGCCCTGAAGACACAGGATACAGAGAAAGCAAATATACTCAACAACTGAACAGGGATGCCATCCAGAGGGACTTGGACAGGCTGGAGAGGTAGGCACAAGCCAACATCATGGGGTTCAACAAGACCAACTGTAAAGTCCTGCATCTGGGTCGAGGCAATCCTAAGCACAAATCCAGGCTGGAGAGTAGCCCTGAGGAGAGGGACTTGGGAGTGCTAGTGGACAACAAGCTCAACATGAGCCAGCAGTGTGCACTTGCGGACCAGAGGGCAAACCAGATCCTGGGCTGCATCAGGAGAACTGCGGCCAGCAGATCAAGGAAAGTGATTCTCCCCCTCTACTCGGCTCTGGCGAGACCCCACCTGGAGTACTGTGTCCAGTTCTGGAGCCCTTATGACAAGAAGGATGTGGAAATACTGGAGCATGCGCAGAGGAGGGCCACGAGGATGACCAGTGGGCTGGAGCATCTCTCCTATGAAGATAGACTGAGAGAATTGGGGCTGTTCAGTCTGGAGAAGAGGAGGCTCTGAGGTCATCTTCTTGTGGCCTTCCAGTATCTGAGAGGAGCCTGCAAAAAGGCTGGGGAGGGACTATTTAGGATGGCGGGTAGCGACGGGACTAGGGGCAATGGAGCAAAGCTGGAGAAGGGTAGATTTAGACTGGATGTGAGGAGGAAGTTCTTCAGCATGAGAGTGGTGAGAGCCTGGAATGGGTTGCCCAGAGAGGTGGTTGGGGCCCCATCCCTAGAGGTGTTTAAGGCCAGGCTGGATGGGGCTCTGGCCAGCCTGGTCTAGGGTGGGGTGTCCCTGCCCACGGTGAGGGGGGTTGGAACTGGGTGATCAGGTGGTCCCTTCCAACCCAGAGTGATTCTGATTGTATAACTTCTCCGGTGAAGTGATCCTGCTTGTGGCAGGGGGAGTGGACTGGATGATCTTTCTGGGTCCCTTCCAATCCCTAATGATTCTATGATTTATATTGTTTTATAAGCACCCACGTATTAATAATTAGAGGAGAACAACAGGAGGAGTAAAGTGGAGGAAAAAATGATTTCTGGAATTGACATTATCAGTGGAAAGAATTAACTGTTCACTTTAACTTTTGGTTTTTGATAATATCAAAGTCATTGTGATCTTACTTTTCTTTGTCAGACAAAAAGATTGGCATGAAAGCAAGAATTAATGGTGCCCTCAACATATCATTGAATTTAGTGAGGCAGAACTTGCAAAACCAGAGGCTACTTTTGCCATGTCTTCAAGTATTAAGAGTTTACTCAACCAACTGTAAGTATTCATGATACTTATTTTCTTTCTCATTGTGTTGAAGTGCCTTACTGTTGGACTAATAGTCTTCCACATGAGACTAGTTAATTGCTTGGGGCAGCAATAGGAAGTTGATTAAAGTGTTGTGGTTCTTGCTGTAACTCTCGTGTCAGTTACAGTATCTTATTTTTTTCATTTGAGCTCAAAATGGCTGTTACACCTCTTAAGTAATACAAGAAATTGGAAACTTAACCACATTTCTCCAAGAGAATTTATTTGATCTGCAAGAGTGTTTTAAGGACATTCGTATCAGCACCTATAATTAAAGCCTCAATTCTTTTAAAATGTGGAAAGTTTTTCTGTTGAGCTGTCTGATAACAAGGTACAGTGTTCTCAATTTAATACAGATAGATCAATAACTTAGTAGAAAACTTCCTTCATACTAAAAATGGGAAACTGAACTGAATCTGTTTTGAAGTGTGCTTAGAACAATTGTGTATGCTTGCATTTCTTACTCCTTATAGGAAAAAAAAAAAGTAACTTACTCATTGCAGAGGGTAGTACTCTAAAAGTTTTTGTGCAGTTGCTACCAGAGGAGAGTCCTAACTCTTGTTGGCTTCAAGTGGTGTAGTGTTGTTACTCATAAGGATGAAATTGCAACTTCAACCCAAGTTGCAACTAAATTCTGCACTAGTAAGAGCATTTGTGTTGAAGTCAACTTGCAGTTAGATTATTTCTTCTTTGTTAGAAGTCCATATTGCTGAACTGACTTGAAAATTGCATCTCTGTGCCTATTTCAGCAGCTGGTATTTTCAGTGGTTGGTATGTTCATTTGTTCCCTTTCCAGTAGATTTTTTTCTGAGAACAAGTAACATATCATAGTATCATAGTATTACCAGGGTTGGAAGGGACCTAATAGATCATCAAGTCCAACCCCTACCCACAGAGCTCAAGGCTAGACCATGGCACCAAGTGCCATGTCCAATCCTGCCTTGAATAGCTCCAGGGACGGCGACTCCACCACCTCCCTGGGCAGGCCATTC